>JARHVA010005602.1:770000-837500 GCA_037957365.1 Torreya grandis | reverse complement strand
CCTAAATGTCTAGTATAATAATCATGTTTAACGTGAAAAACATGTGTGTATTAAATGGACTTGTGTGTCACCATGTACATGATGAATAAAAAAAATAAAATATGTGTATTAACAAAACATGCCATGTATATGAAATAACCTTCACAAATTTAAAATATCATTGTTCCATTGTTACATTTGGTTCCTTGAAGTTTTAAAATATCATGTTTATATTCCAAAGAATATGATGTTTTAATGTTCTATTTTTATTAGGATCATTAAGATCCATTTAGTTCTAATAATATATTTTCAAAGAATAGAACTAAAAAGGCTTATCCAAACATTCTATATAATATAATTAATTATTCATTTTACATAAAAAAATATTATTAAGGTTTTCTTGAGTTGAAATCTAGTTCTTAATTTTCCTTCCTTTCTCTGAGTTATCAAGTTTAGGGTTCCTATTATTTTTATTCTTCTTTCCCCTTCTTAAATTTCAAATTGATCAAGATTTTTTATCTTACCTTTTTCTATTTTGGAATCTTCTAAAAGAATATCTTCCTCAGCTGCATTAACAATTATTTAAATCTTTCCCATTTCCATCTTTTGAAAGGATATTTTCCTCAGATTTGTTGTTTGAGTGAATAAGTGCACAGTTATCTAGAGATTTCCCATTAGGGAAGATATGTATCCCAATAATAAATTTAATCTCAACCACCTCCTCCTTATGCTCCCTAAAATCATTCATTGTGTAAAGATTAGAAGAGTTATCCCTTCATTTCAAGATGGCAAATTTTTCCCTTCTTGTGCAATGAATAGCCTTGTTAATGGTAAAGTTTTTCTTGTTCATCTCAGTGAAAGAAGCAAGTTGTGGAGATAATTTTCATATCTCCATTGATTTACTACATGTTTGTGAATAATCTTTAGCAAGGTGGATGTATTCATGTTACATTCTACATTTAAATGGAATTATTTTATTATCTAGCTCTTGGTTCTAAGATCTTCCTTCTTTAGTTTGAAGAATGATGTTCATAGGGAGTGGAAATTTTAGATTTAGGGAAACAATAATCATCATATATGAGGTATATATGACTTTTTTTATCATTTATGCATAATATATAGATGTTTCTAAGGTGTTGTTAATAATATCTAGTATAAGATAAATTGAGGGGTAGGAAGTTAAGCTTGACTCAAATAGGGGAATTTTTAGGAAGTTTAGCATTAGAGTAAAAGTTGTTTTTCCATAACGTGATGAAAAGACTGTGTTTATCTCTTTCAAAAATAATTTTTCATTCCTCCTCATTGGAAAAGCTAACATAGATGAAAAAGTGAGGCAACCTGAGCAAAGGAGACCTTAGAAGCGTAGGAACTAACATGCATATATTTATCTTTAAAATGGGAAAATTGAGGAATTCATAATATAAATAAATGAAATGAGACTTAAAGCAATCATGTACCCATAATAGTCTAGTCATATACATAGTAAATTACCATCTAGTAATACAAATAAAGGTAATGAGACTTAAAGCAATCATGTACCCAAAATAGGCTAGTCATATACATAAGAAATTATCATAGAGGAATTATTTCAGCTTTAGTTTAAGAAATAGATATTTATAATTTGATTACTCATTTTTCTAGGCTAGTTCTCATTGGATTTGTCTCACTGATTATTTTATCTCGTACTTCTATCATTTATCTCTTTTAAAAACTTTTACAATCATTCATTTGAGTTTCTACTTATTATATATCTATAAATTATCAGTAAGATTTCATTCCTTGAATCAAATCCTAATAGTGTTTTTGACCACATATTCATGAACTACAACACAAAAAATGACACCAAAATATAGAGTTGTACTCTACATATAAATATACACATTACATAGAAAAGGATAAAATAATGAAGTATAAACTTCTCCATTATATTATATATTTAAAAATATGAGTGAGAAATGGATAGGTAAATTACTTACAACTGTGTCACATCATAACATCTATTAGAATATTAAATGCAAGCCCACATGGATAAGGGGAGTTAAAACACTCAAATGTGAAGCTTTAGACTAATCATGAACTCACCAATATGGGAAGAAGTTTAAGATACAATTACATCAACAAGAAAAATTTCACTAACATCGAGTTTAAGATACAATTACATCAACAAGTTATATCAACAAAAAAATTATAGTTGTAGCTATTATAATTTTTTGTAAAAAGCTCTATTTTATCCTCCTTGCTTACTAGTGGTTGATGATCTAACTCTTGTAAACAAAACAATATTCCTCTTCCTTTTCTATTCTACCCCTTATCCTTCCACTCTATCTACTACATTTTTCTACTATTGTGTTCTTCTCTTGTATCTACTACTACTTTCTTATTTTATCTATGTTATTTTCTGCCCGACGTTACACTTATTTTCTACCCCTATATTTTTTAGTCCAAGATATTTTTTCTTATATTAAATTCATTTTTTATACAAAATCTTAATTTTTTTACCTTTTATATTCTTATAAACTACTACCATCATTCCCCAAAAGAACTCCAGATAATTGGCAAAATATTCAAATTTCAAACTACTACAATAAATTCATTTGGTGGCCACAACTGCTAAGTGGAGAAGGGTAGGGGTAGATGAAGGGAAAAAAGAAAAATATTTTAATATTACTAATTATTTTTGAGATTTATACTATGGTTTTTATAAATTTTGTCATCCTTAAAAGCTTCTTTGTAGAATCTCTTAATTTTTCCAAATACTTCTGCATCTCTTCTGTGTATGTTTGGAGCTGAGCTATTGGAGTTCAGAGCAATGCTGAAAGAATATATACCTATGTTATAGGAGTTTGAAGTAGTGGTATAGGAGTCCCAAGTTTTTTTTTAGGAGTCAAAAATAATGTTTTAAGAGTCCATAGTTGGGCTATAATAGATTTGAGCTAACTTGTAGAAGTCTAGATTTGGATTTTAAGAATTCGAAACTGGCCTATTGGAGTCTGGAGCTAGATTGTAGGCATTTGGAGTTGAAATAATGCCTTGTAGGCCTAATTTTGTTGAGATAATAACCCATAAACTTCTTCTTAAGTGAATTAAATATATATTAATAATATATTAGTAAAAATATCAGCTAGGTGTTGATCTGACTTAAAAAATTTAAACTCTATCATATGATCTTGAACTAACTCTCAAATGAAGTAATACTTGATTACAATGTGGTTACTCCTACTATGAAAGATGGTGTTTTTTGAAAATTATATGTAGGATATATTATCATAATATATCATATAATACCCTTATTTCTCCTAATATAAATCTAAAAGTATCATTCTTAACCATATAGCTTGGCATGTTGCTACATTAGTTTCTATGTACTCTACTTCAAATGTAGAAAGTGATACAATGGATTATTTATTTGAATCCCAAGATATGGATCTTGACATAGGATTAAATAAATATCCTAATTTTTTATTTGGTTTTTAAGGATATTTACCCAATCACTATCCGTGTAATTCACTAGCTGGAACTCATCTTTTATTGCATATAAAACTCCATAATATCTTTTTACATTTACATACCCTAATATCCTTTTGATAGATACCCAATGTGTTTCCTTTTGCATCTCCATGAATATAGATATTATGTGGATTATATACATGATTTCTATCTTAGTTTTAGTCAAATACATTAAGCTTCTTGCTAAGCTCTTATTATGTGTGGGGTTTACATTACTGCTACAATCATCTTTGAACAAATTCAAACTTATCTCAACTAGTATAGATATTGGATTACCATCCAACGCTTTAAACCTTTAAAAAACCTCATTTCTATACTTATATTGGCATATAAAGATGCCATTAACCATTTACTTGATTTCTATCCCAAGAAAATACTTTAGGAAGCGTTAATTAGTCATTTCAAATTCCTTCTTCATGACTATTTTAAACTCTTCTATTGACTCATTTGAATTTTTTATGAATATTAGATCATCCACATACAAAACTAAAATCTAAATATCAATTTTTCTCATTTTGATGTAGAGTGTGGGCTCACTAGTAGTTTTACTAAAGATGTTAGTCAAAAAGTACAAGTCTATATAGTTGTATCATGCTCTTGGGGCTTGTTTGAGCCCATACTATGTCTTTTTCAACATATATACCTTGCTCTCATAATCGATAATATCATATACATGTGGTCATATCACATAAACAACCTCTTCTATCACTCCATTTAATAAGGCTTCGTTGACATCCTATTGATACACCATCCACTCATGTTGAGCAATAATGGTTATAATTGTCATTACTATTTCTAGCCTTGTTATAGGTGAAAATGTCTCATTGTAGTCATGTACCCATTAATTATATCCCATCACCACTAGTATTACATAATGGCTATAAATCTTGCCTTCAAGAGTGGGTTTTGTCTTGTATATCCACATGACTCCTATGACCTATTTTTATTTTGGTAGGCCAACTAACTACCAAGCTTGATTTCTATCTATTATAGTTATTTCTTCATCCATTACATCACACCAATTTATATACTTTACTACTTATTCAAATTAGATAGGATCAATTGATTAAGAAAAAAGCATAATTCATAATTTCATCTTCAATTTTCTTATACCTTGATTGCTCATAGACTTTTTGCAAGCTTCTTATATTTTCTTGGCATTGACTTGAGTTGGAGGAGGATGATGTTGACTCTTGAATGACTATTTGAACCCCTTGATGGTTGATTCCACTAGATTAATCATCCCTATATGAAATAGGGTTCCCACTTAGTGCATGGATGGATGTATTATTTTTTGTTTCAGATTCAATAAACTGTCCACTAGCCCTTATTTATGCTTGTTCTTCTTCTTGTATCTCTTCCCAAGCTTTAGTTTCAATGAATTAAACATCCTGGCTAATTATGAGTTCTTCAGTGATGGCATTATACAAATGGTAAGCCTTTGATTCATGAATATAACATATAAAAATACAGTTTCACTTTTGTCATCCTAATTTGTTATTCTTTGCTTGAGAATGTGTGCATATGCAACACATTTAAACACTCTAAGGTGTTAAACACTTGGATTTTGACTACTCCAATATTCCTAAGGGATCACATCCCTAATGCTCCTCATTAGACAAATATTTAATAAGCATACAGCTCTTTATACATCCTCAACCCAAAAATCATTAGGCAAAACCTTTGCCTTTAGCATGTTCCTTTCCATCTCTTGGATGGTTATATTATTTATATTAGCCACACCATTTTGTTGAAGTGTATACTTAGTTTTAAATTGATTCTTTATTCCATGATCCTTGAAAACATTCGTGAACTCATTAGAGATATACCCTCCCCCTCTATCTATCCTCAAAATATTGATGTAGTGGCCACTTTATTTATCCACCATGGCCTTGAATTGCTTGAAGGTCTCAAAAGCATTTGATTTATTCTTTAATAAGTAGACCCATATATCCTAACTAAAACCATATATGAATGTCATGAAGTAGACATTATTGGATATGAACGAGGTCTTTATTAGACCACACAAGTCTGAATGGATCAACTCTAAAGGAGTTTTGGCTCTTTATGTTTTACCTGCAGGAAATCAACTTATATGTTTCCTTCTCAATATGTATCCTTGACACACTTTTTTTTGGATATTATATAAAGGGTAACCTTCTCACCACTTACTTATTATGAAGGAGGTTTAACCCACCAAAGCTAAAATGCCCATATCTTAGGTGCCAAAGAATATACTCATGTACTATCATTATTTTGAATGCTCCTACGAGATCACTTTGCATTCTCAATGAAAACATTAAATTACTTATCATCTTGACTACTATAATCTACTTATTTTATCCACTCTTATAAATTATTATACAATCACCATTCTTAAATCTAACCTTGTATCCCTTTTAGACAGGTTGTCTAATGTTAATATAGTTGTGCTTCAACCTAGACACATAGTAAACATTTTTAATTTGTCCTTTATCACCTTACTTTGGTGCAAATAAATATCTTACCTTTGCCCATGATATTAAATTTCTCATTATTTTCCTTCTTTATCTCTTGTTTGATTTACTTATCAATGTGGTTAAACATCTATTTGTTCCCACTCATGTATTTATTTCAAATACTATCCAAGTACCATGTCTCTTTACCACTTTACTACATAGTGTTGCTTATTATGAACAAGATTCCACCTTTTTCATTCATATTAGGTTCATCCTTTTATGTTTTGGAAAAAAATGAATTCTTCCTATTCATATCATACTCTTTATTTTGACATTCACTAGCATAGTGTCCATACTATTTGCAATGATACCATTTGATATTAGAATTATCATATCTTTGTGTAGATCCTCCTCTAGTGGTGTTGCTTCTCCTTCCTCTTCTTCTTTCATACCACTCTCGATGGCTATGCATTCCACATTATTAACTATTGTAATTTCTTCCTCTTCATATATTGTTTGGTCCTCTCCCCCTTCCTATTACATTCACATTGGCCTTGAATGCTTTCTCATGGAAGGAGGTCGTTGACCTATTCATCATTTGTTCGTGGGTCTGCAAGGAATACATTAATTCATATATTGTCATTTGCCTCAAATATTTTGACTCTATAATTGCAACCAATATACATTAAAATATGATTGGAAGGCTCCTTAACACCTTCTCTATGATATTATGATCTTCAAGGGTATAACCACATACCATCATTTGATTGATAATATTCATTGTCCTTGTGAATAAGTCATTGATAGACTCATTTTATTTCATTTTTAGAGTCTCAAAGTCTCTTCTTAAGAGATATAAATTGACATGTTTTACCTTGTCACTGCCTTTATAGGCATTTTGAGGAATATCCCATGCTTGTTTAGAATGGATAGCTACTCTTATCCTAGGAAAGATTGAATCAACTAGTGTCATTTGCATGTAGATGAGTGCCTTGGCATCCTTTCTTATATTGTCTTTCAATGCATTCCTTTGTACTTGGGTTAGTTCATTACAGGTTTCTAGGTATGCACACTCATTATATTCACCTTCAACCAACTTCTATAGCTATTCAGAGTTGAATATGGCTTTCATTTCAATTATCCATAAATCATGGTTATTTCCATCAAATGTAGGGGTTGATGCCATAAACCAAAAATGTCTGCTACTATGATTAAATGGGGTTATAACTTAAGGTCTATTATATCAATTGTTGAAAAAAAAAGAATTTACAGGTCTTGGTGGATAATAGCAGTTTTAACACTTAAATGTGAAGCTCCAGACTAATCACAATGTCACTGATATGGACAAAAAAATTGCACTAACAACAAGTTTAAAATAAAATAAAATAGGGGAGGGTAGAGATAGTATAAAACACACAAAATTTATATATTAAATGATTCTATAAACTAATTACATCAATAGGTTATATCAGTGAAAAACATACAGCTGCAACTGTTATAAATTATTGTAAAAAACTCTATTCTACCCTCTTTGCTTACTCATGGTTGATGCCTTAACTGCTATTAGCAAACAATATTCTTCTACTTTTTCTATTCTACCCTTCTCTTTCTTCTATATCTACTACAGTTTATTATTGTTTTGTTCTTTTCTTGCATTTGTTGCTACTCTGCTATTTTCTCCAGGCTCTTTTCTACCTGATGTTGCACTTAATTTCTTCCCCATGTCTTATTTTACTCCAGGATATTTTTTATTCTACTGCATTCTCTTTCTTTGCCACACCTTAATTTTTGTCCCTCTGATGGTCTTCCCACTTAACACCATCATTTCCCACAAACACACCAAATGGTTGGCAGAAGATTAAAATTTCAAATTGCTGCAATAAATTCATTTGGTGGCCACAAATGTTAAGTGGAGTGGGGCAGAGGCAGGTGAAGAGAAAGAATAATAATATTTTAACAATATCAACAGTGCACCAAAATAGAGGCCGAGTGAGAAATGGATAGGTACAGAAGTTACAAGTGGGCTTATACATCAATGATAGAAATCGAGCTCTAGACATATTACATCACATTGCTTAACTAATGTGATAACCTAGAAGAACTATATTTTAACAAAGCACTAAACATTTCTAGTTGTAAAGGTATTCATAATTCATAATTCTATGTAAAAGTGTATAATAACTAGATAACAAAACCACAAATCTACAAATAAGGCACAAAGCTTCCAATATGAGACAATGGTTTCAAGAATTAAGATACACTGCTTTTAGGGAATCTCTGGTTGAGTCATCTTTATTGCTGAGTAATTGAATGTGATTGAGGTTCATATGATACATATCTAATCCCTTCTTTCTCATAGTGTGTGAGCTCAAGTGTTTTTTGAAAAGATTTAAAGGGTGCTGTAAGGGAGAAAGAATTTTTTGTTGAGGGGGTTTGAGAATAAAATTTATTTATAGAGGTTGGGTGTTCTCTTGGTGTACAAAGGGGAGAGTGAGTGGTTGTTAAGCGCTATATAATGCCTCCCCTACTTCTTTTATGAAGCTCCTTCTGGATTCCATTTTTGGGTAATGGGTTCCTATCACTCTTTCAACATTCCTTGATTGCTCCCTAGTTCTTGGCAATCATTAAATTGTGGGGAGTTGGATTGGCAGGATCCAATCTTTCATTGTCTTTGCTCTTGTATGGCAGCTATTTCTTAGGGTTTATGCCTCCCTTCAAGAATCGCCAAACGAGGGTCATTGAAATTAGTCTTAGGGCTAGAATAATTATATCTAAAATTCCTTAATTTTAGGATTTGACATAGGATAGCCATATTTTCAATTAGTCTAGTTAGGAAGTTTGTTAGTGTCCAGAGCTTTTAGATTTACTTTGATTTAGGATAAGTAGAGTTTTCAAGTTTGGGCCATTAGTTTTGTTTATGGACTGAGTGTCGTGAGTAAAATCTGTTTGTTGCTTTTCCTCCGGTTCATAAATTAAGGTCTGAAAGTTGTTTTTTCTTCATTGTTTTAAGTTTAAGGTCCCTAAACTTTTTAGGGTGTGATTATGTTCAGTTTTTCTATGTTAAATCTATGTAATATATTTTATTTACTATAAATTAATAATTAATAATACAAAATAATTATAGTTTATAAGAGTTAGATGAATTACTTAAACTAATGATTAAACTCTAACCCAGCCAGGTTTAAATCTTGAAAGCCACTTACCGTTACAGCAATTTAACTTGTAGTAATAGACCAAATTATATATTTATGAAAAAGATCTCCTAGGTAGATTAACATTTCAAATATTAGAAGAGTTAGGCGTAAGACATAAATATTAAATTATACAATTAAATTAACAACTTGGCTTTAAATAAAAAGGCACATAGATGATTCTATATTTAAAGTTATAAACCATCCTTCCACAGAAAAATTGCAGACTAAAACTTAGAATTCAAAATGCAATACGCAGACGTGTGAGGTGAGATTCCTTCATTTCAGGCATGAGCATGAGTATGAGTTGACTACCAACTTACTGCTCTAATCCGCTATCAAATGCTAGCAATAATGTTGCAAAAAAATAGAAACGCCAAGGCAACAAATATGAGAAATGGTTTCATATATATATATATATATATATATATATATATATATATATATATATATATATATATATATATATATATATAGGTAAAAATTTAATCTTAACATTTTCATTGATTTGATTAAGATAAACCTACTATTAGTTGATGGTGTGGAATCTAGTCCCAAACATAGCTAGAGGTCTCGGGCTCCAATAAATATTATGGAATAAGTTCACAAAGAAGATTTTGAAGAAAAAACAACCACCATAAAATAGCCCTGGACATAAGGGGCCCAAATCCCTTAAAAGATTCACCAAATGAAAAAGGACCCTCATAGGAATCTAAGGAACATACAAGAAAAAGATTCCTAATGGAATTCAGAATCAAGGAAACATCCAAAAAGGTACCCACAAAAAAAGAAAATAGATATTCGAGATCACCATAAGATCCAATCCTAGTAGAGATAATCAGAAAAAAAACATCCAACCACTGTACCATAAGGAAGAAAACAAACATCAGGATCCCCTAAGGATCAAACTCCAACAAGTCTGAATGCCAAAACAACATCAACAAAGGGGTCCCCGATTATGGACTGAAACCAATTAGTAAAACACCAACGGGGTCCCAAAAGAGACCCTAAATTAGTAGAGATCCTCAAAGTAAAGGGAACTACAACCAAGCTAATAGTAGGAATCCACCAAGGATTCACGAAAAGGCCGTTAGGAATAGGATTCCATAAGACACTGAAAGAAATGATTCCATAGGGAGTCTGTAATAATCTTGACTCTGTTAGAAACTAAAGTCAACTGGAGTTAATTTCTTCAAAACTACCAGTTCCACTTCCTTCTCATGCATGCAACAACAATTAACATTCAGTTAGTTAAACAACAGTTAGAGAATTTGTTAGAGAGTTAGTTTGCATGTAAAAACTAAAATTAGTCTTCAGTTTGCTTTTCTAATTATCATTTGTTTTCAAATATATTTAAGAAACTCATGGGCATAGCTTTGTAATTGAAGCAAGATCAAGAAAGATCAAGAAAGATCAATAAAATGTCTTGTTTTCTAGATTTCTTGTAACAATTTGAGTTTTGTCTATTATATTTCTACTGTATTGTTTCTTTACTTCCTTCAAATTGGTATAAGAGCCACATCATACAATAGAGTCGCGTGGACGTAGCATCAACAATTTAGGTGTGATAGGAGTGTAGCCTGCATTGAGAAAACATTGTAGTGTGTGGGTCGAAGACCCTGAAGAAACAAGCAAATTGTGAGTGAGCTCAGTCGAGCTGGAGTAGCAACAGCAACTACTGAGCCTATAAAGAAGATGCAATCATAGCTAAGTCACACATTTTTGGTGCGCAAGGACTGCTGAAATCAAAAACATGAATTTAGATGGTGTTTCACTATTGAATATGCAGAAGATAGTGCCGAAGCCACTTATAGATTAAAATCAAAGTGTGGTGAAAATGATTTGTTGTTTTTCTAGTAATATGCCTGATAATGGTAAATAAAACCACTGAGAAGCAAGGCAAATTGTTGTTAAGAAGCAAAAAGACCATCTTTTGAATACCAATAGATGCCATAGCCCGTGTACTTTAACAGTTACATTCAGGTCAAGATGAGGTTGAATCACCTCGAGAGAAAGAGAAATCTACAAAAGATGTGGTTACTGATGTGTTAAGTGTGTGAAAAGAATGAAGCTATTAGAAATTGATGGAGAACTACGTGAAGAAAATAGTGTATCTAGTTGAAGTTCGAGCTACAGCAGTAGGAAAGTCATTGGAGAAGAGCCAGAAGAAGTTCGTGGAAAAGACAACAACTGGCATAGGAGGTTGCTGAGAGTCAAATTGGAGAGGAGATCGTTAAGGAAAAGGACAACTAGCATAAAGAAAAGAGCACAGCTAGAAAAAGCCACCTAGAGCGCTGCTAAGCCAAGAAAAGAGTCCGAGTGAGAGTGCAAAAGCCAGTATGAAGATGACATAGCGGTGAATCATTAGAAAAAGTGCAGCAAAAGTGTGGTGAATACCTAGTAGCCATTGGAAAAGAATCACCCAATTTGGAGGAAGGTTTTAGCAGTCGCAGGTGAGTGAAGCCAACATTGGAAAAAAGAGAAGCCATTTGGATGCGTGGGACAGAGACCCCCGATAATAGTTTTTTGATGTTTTGAAGGAGACAATTGGGTCTGGTAAAGAATAATAAAGTGATAGAGGTGAGAAATGTAATCATTCATTGTCTTCAGATTATAGCATTGGTAGTCGCAGTTCCGTGTTTGAAAAGATGAGCTCCTCAGAGCTTGTGTTACACAACGAGTGAAGCTGTGAAAGTGTGTGTATTGAACAGTGAGTGAAGCTGTCAAAGTGTCTAAAGATCAGGTTGATCATTGGTAAATCTAGACTAACATGGAAAGAACCTAGCAGAGTCCTTGGAGGAAGCCTAAACAATTAAGCATCAAGTGAAAGAAAGGTAAGCAAGTAGGAAGCTTGCGGTGTTGGACATAAGCATGTCTGTTGATAGCCTTTCGACAAGCTACTCCTTAATTTTAAACACTGAGTGGATGCTCATTGAGCAATTGTATTTGTTTTGTATGAAGATTGCTTCGAAGAGCCTACTCTAAATGCCAAAGATAAGAGGCATCGAATGTGTTCAAGATGAGACCAAAATCTGCATGGTGGTGGTGTATTCCACATATAAGGTGATGTATTTCAAAAGGTGGTGTATTCCACATATAAGGCGATGTATTTCGCAAGGTGGCATATTCCACATATGAGGTGATGCATTTTGCAAGGTTGTGTATTCCACATATAAGGTGATGTATTTCGCAAGGTGGTGTATTCTACATATAAGGCGATGTATTTTGCCAGGTGGTGTATTCCGCATGAGAGGTGGTTTATGGAAAAGGTTTAGCAATTTGAGACCAATTTTCAAATTAAGGGGGAGAATGTCTATATGCTGCTCTGAAGACACAGCTCTGAAGATTACTCTCTAGCCTCCCTGACATCAATGGCAGCTACTAGAAACGTAGCTATGGCAAGAATGGTAAATCATTTAGGCATTGTAAATGCTGAAGTAGTTAGTGGTAGAAATTAAGGGGGATTGTTAGAGACTGAAGTCAACTAGAGTTAATTTCTCTAAAATTACCAGTTCCACTTCCTTCTCATGCATGCAACAACTGTTAACATTCAGTTAGTTAAACAGTAGTTAGTGAATTTGTTAGAGAGTTAGTTTGCATGTAAAGACTAAAATTAGTCTTCAGTTTGATTTTATAATTATTGTTTGTTTTCAAATATATTTAAGAAACTCATGGGCATAGCTTTGTAATTGAAGCAAGATCAAGAAGATCAAGAAAGATCAAGAAAGATCAATAAAAAATCTTGTTTTCAAGAATTGTTGTAGCAATCTAAGTTTTGTCTGTTATATTTCTGTGGTATTATTTATTTATTTCCTTCAAATTGGTATCAAAGCCATGTCATATAGCAGAGCCAGCGTGGACGCAACAACAACAGTTTAGGCATGATAGGAGTGCAGCCTGCATTGAGAAAACATTGTTAGTGGGAGCTGAGGACTCCGAAATGAGAAGACTAGAGTAACTAGCAAGGCTAAAATTTTGAAAATCATTAAGAGATTTTAACAAGCCTTTACTTCCAAGGGCTTTGCCTTAAATGTTGGTCATAGCTAGACACGAAAGTAAGCCAAAACTATGCATTGTAGCCCTCCTTACCATCTTCAACAAATGCTTCTTGTATGAAATATCCTATAAAGGGCAGATGGATCCAAAGGATTGCCTCATGCCATGCATTTGCCTCAACCCAAAAATAGAGTGAATGATTGCACTTAAAACATGCATGAAGAAGAGAAGCCCAGGATCAATAAAAAATTCCACTTTACTCTAGATCCCAAATAGATAAACACTAGAAATAGGATAAAGGTCATCAAGAAATCCTAAAGTATCATAGCACTAGACCTGAAACTTCCAATGAATCAAGGAAGAAAATTTAACTAAACCAAAATTTATAAAAGAAGAGTTTCTAGGACCCCTCCTACTCCAACTAAATCTCAACTCCAAAATTTTTATTTAAAATCATGGGGTTTTGGAAACAACCCCCAGAATTCCTAGGACCCCTTCTCTAGTTAGAATGTTATCGTTTAATTATTTTGGAATAAAATAGTGCAGCACCTGAGAATTAAAAATACTCTATTCCGTTCTGAACTAGGTTCACCAAGAAACATTGTGGGCTTCCGTCAAAGAACTCATTATGAAATGAATGAGGGACATTAATCTGTTGAGACCATGGTTTACAATGTTGTAAACCCACTTGAACCAACCAAACATCAAATCTCTTTCTAATAGGACAAGCTTTAGAGTAACATTAGTTATTTCGAGAGATAGGCTTACTTTCTAGTAAGCCATAGTGATACAAATCTGAAGTGGGTCCATCATGTAGACCAAACTGAGAAACTTGAGTTATCCGGAGAAGGATTCTGTGAGGAATTTATGAGTCCATCTGACAATGGATTCCTCAAGGAATCCATGAATCTATTTTGAAAGGATTTCTCTAAGAATCCACATAGTCTTTTAAGGCAGGATTTAACGGGAAATCCTTTGAACAATTTGTCTCGGTTTTGGGAATAAAAAATACAATCTAACAAGAATCCAGCACTAGATTTGAGATCTATATGGGAGTCTCCCAAGATTCCATTATAAAAACAACAACCCCAAATCCTTAAAATACCAATGAAACTTAAATATTTCAAACAAAAGTTACTAGAGACCTTGCTTTAATATTTTAATTTAAATTTAATTGTATTATTTATATTATTATTTTATTATATTTTTGATATTTTAATGTCAAAATATTATATTTTAAACATTTGTTTTTCAAAAAAAATTATTAAAAAAAAAACATTTTCTTGGGCATCACTATTTTAGGTCGATAAAATATTTAATAATTTGGAGCTGTCATGTTTATTGAAGCAATAAAAAAATAATGTGAAGTTCTAATTCAAAATAGAAGAACAACATATTCACAAAATTTAATACATTTTGTTTATCTACTGAAGACTAGAGGGAAGGCACCCGTGAGATTTATAGCATTCCTGTTAGAAATTGAAGATTAACAGGAGATAATTTCTCCACTTGATGTTTAACTTCCTCCCTCAGCTCTCATGCATGCATAGTAGTTAACAAATAGTTAGTTCAAGTAGTTAGAGAGTCAGTTTGCATGTAAAGACTATAATTAGTCTTTGGTTTGATCTTCTAATTATTGTTTGCTTTCAAATCTATTTAAAGGACCCATGGTCATAGCTTTGTAATAATTAGATCAAGAAGATCAGCAAGATCAAGAAAATAAAAAAAATCTTGTTTTTTCCATTGCTGTAGCAATTTGAGTATTTTTTGTTCTTATTTTATGTTCTTTATGATCTATTTTAACTAACAAATTGGTATCAAAGTCAGCAGAGCTGAAGGAGTAAAGCGCAGGCAGACCGTGGCAAAGAAGCGCTTGTTTGAGAGTGTAGGTGTGTTGCAGGGGCGTGGTAGAAGTCAATGTAATAGCCAGATAAAGAAAAGTGCATAAGTCAACATTCTTCCATAGAGCCATTTGAAAATGTAGTAGAAGGATTTGATCTTGTGAAGCTATAGAAAGGAGAGCCTAAGGTGATTAGAGAAGAGTTGCAGCCAAAGTGACAGGGTGAAGAAGCACAGACCTTAGGAGGCCCGCGCAAGTGATTTATGCAAAGTAAACAGTGTCAGCAGTCAGCCAACCTATCTCCCCTCCATAAATTCAAGTGCACTAGATTATTTGAACTGTGAACAGTTACCACGCATGAGAAGGTAAAAGTATTCAAGTGGTTCGGTCGATTTGGCTTTTGTAGCAAAATTTAAAGAGTTATTGTAGCCTGCAATATCTTTATTAAATTTGATCTAAAGGAAGACTCATTCAGATGTTTAGAATGGCTGTAGAGCTGCATTTGAATCCCCATGTGGTTGGTTAGCAAATCATCCAACCAACTGAGCTGTTGAAAGGTAGCACCCAGCTCATGGGGTAAGATAATAAAAAATTCAAAGTCAGATCATGGAAAATCACCAGTGGATAAAGTCAAAAAAGGGAGGACAATATATCGTAGTCAAATCATATTTGCCAAGCGTAGTCAAAGAAAAGTTTTGGTGCAAGGAGGATTTAGTCATTTTAGCATGAGACATGGAAATGAATAATAGTATTTCTCAGCCTCAAATTCCCATTTTCAATGGTAAGAATTACAATTTTTGGGCAATTAAAATGAAAACATTGTTTTGCTCATAAGATGTTTGGGATTTGGTAGAGAATGGTTTTGTAGAACCACAAGATGAGGCTGCCCATCAGGCATTAACTTGAGCACAAAAGGAAGAGCTTAAAGAGAACGGATAAAAAGATGCAAAAGCTTTATTTCCAATCCAATAGGCATTGGATGAATCTATTTTTCATAGAGTTACAGCAGCAACGAGATCTAGATCGGCATGGAAAATCTTGGAGACTACCTATAAAGGTAATACAAAGGTAAAAATTGCTAAATTGCAATCTCTTAGGAGATGTTTTGAAAATTTGCAAACGAATGATTCAGATTCAATAGACCAGTTTATGGGTCAAGTATTGAATATAGTGAATCAAATTAGATCTAATGGAGAAACTATAATGGATCAGAAGATCATAGAGAAAATACTTAAGAGTTTACCCAACAAATTTGATGAAATAGTTGTAGCTATTGAGGAAACCAAGGATTTGGAATAGTTATCAGTAGATGAATTAATGGGTTCTTTGTTAACACATGAATCTAGAATGAATAGGATTAACAATACTTCTCTTGAGAATGCTTTCAAGTCCCAGGTATCATTTGGCAGAGGAAGAGGAAGAGGAAGGTCAAACTTCAGAGGAAGAAGCAGAGACAGAAATGGAAGGAACAATCCAGATCAAGGTGAAAATAGTAATCAAAACTATAACAATAGAGGACGTGGCAACAATCACTTCCAATAAAGTTCACAGAGGTTTGATAAATCTAACATTCAATGTTATTACTACAAAAAATATGGACATTATGCAAGTGAATGTAGAAATAAACAAGGAAATGTGGACAAGCAGAATGCTAATTATACAAATGAATCTAGTTCTAATCTTGGAAGCTTATTTCTTGCTTGTCATGTTACTTAAGAAAATGCTAGAGATATTTGGTTCTTAAATAGTGGATGCAGTAATCATATGACAGGGAATAAAGAATTCTTTGCTAGTCTTGATGATTCCATAAAATCTGAAGTGAAATTAGGAAATGATAACAAAGTGGATGTAATGGGTAAAGGTGTAATAAATGTTTTGGGAAAAAATGGTGAAGGTTTATTCCTGATGTTTATTTTGTACCTAGACTAAAGCATAATATTATGAGTGTTGAACAATTAGTACAAAATGGTTACAGAGTATCCTTTATGGATAATGCTTGCACAATACTAGACAAGTTTCCAAGTGACAGGTTGATAGGAAAAGTGGAGATGACTAAGAATCGGATGTTCCCTCTTCGAATTCAGTGCATCCAAGGAGAAGAGGAAGCCCACTTCAAAACCATGCATCTAGACCAATCATGGCTATGGCACTTAAGGTATGGACATTTACATTTTGGAGGTTTGAATTTGTTACAGAAGAAAAATATGGTGAAAGGATTACCACCAATAGAACAGCCAGAAAGTTCATGTGAAAGTTGCATTCTGGTAAAACAACATAGAGAGAGCTTTCTAGTAGGAGCCTCATAGAGAGCAAAGGTAATATTGGAGCTAGTCCATAGTGATTTATGTGGACCAATGCAAATTCCATCATTTGGAGGTAGTACTTATTTTCTAACCTTCATTGATGACTTTAGAAGAAAGACGTGGATATATTTTCTCAAAAATAAGTCTGAAGCCTTTGGAAAGTTTAAAGAATTGAAGGCTATGGTTGAAAAATAGAGTGTCCATTACATCAAGGTACTTAGATCAGATAGAGGAGGTGAATATATTTCTAATGAATTTCAAGATTTTTGTAGATGTCATGGCATTAAAAGGCAACTGACTACAAGATACACACCACAGCAGAATGGTGTAGCAGAAAGAAAGAATAGAAAAATTATGGAGATGGCTAGAAGCATGTTGAATGCCAAACACTTGACAAATGAATATTGGGTAGAAGTAGTAGCATGGGTAGTATATATTCTGAATAGAAGCCCAACAAAGAGTGTTAGAGATCGAATTCCACAAGAAGCTTGGAGTGGTAAGAAGCATAGTGTACATCATTTAAGAATTTTTGGTAGAGATGTATAAGTTGTAACCCCATTTCAAAGAAAGTGATTATTAGTAGAGATGTTGAATTTAAGGATGAAGAAGCATGGGATGGTAGCACCATCACAATTGTAACACCAATTCCACAAAATGAAAAAGAATTTGAAGAACAAAATTTTCAAGGTGATCAATCCTCTCCACAAGCAAGAACAAGCACTCCAATAAGAACACCTAGGAGCTTAACACAAGGTGAATGAGCCAGTCATGCATGTCATCCTACTCCAAATTCACAATTAAGTCATGAATCAGATCCAACTCTTGCCACTTTAAGATCAATATTTAAAGGTAAGAAAATGAGAAACTTGAATGAGATTTATAATCAATAAGAAGAAAAGTTAGATTTGTGTTCAAATTTTGCTCTTTTCTATCATGATCCTATGTATTATGAAGAAGCAATTAATTAGGAACATTGGATAAAAGAAACGGAGGAAGAGATGAATGCCATTGAAAGAAATCAAACATGGGATCTAACTAATCTACCCGAAGGTAAGGATTTTATAGGAGTCAAATGGGTTTATAAGACCAAATTTGATGTAGAAGGAAGTGTTGAAAAGCACAAGGTAAGGTTAGTAGCAAAAGGTTTTGCACAAGAACATGGAATTGATCATAATAAAACATTTACTCCAGTTGCTAGACTTGATACTGTTAGAATGGTTTTATCAATAGCAGCTCAAAATAATTGGAATGTATATCAAATGGATGTCAAATCTGCTTTTTTGAGTGGTTTCCTAGATGAAGAAGTATATGTGAAACAACCACCAGGTTATGAAGTGCAAAGACATGAAGAAAAAGTCTACAGATTGAAGAAGGCCCTTTATGGTCTCAAGAAAGCACCAAGAGCATGGTATAGCAGGATTGATTCATACATGAAAAAAATGGATTCAGAAGAAGCAATAGTGAGCCTACATTGTACACAAAAATCAACAAAGATGGTTAGATTTTGATTGTGTGTTTATATGTTGATGATTTGATTTTCACTGGAAATTTGTCTATAGGCACATTTAAATCAGCAATTGCATTATCAAAAAATCACATTTTTCATAAGAGAAGCAAGAACATTGATACAAGATTTCATTTTATCAAAGAGTTAGTGAATAATGGAGAAATCCATTTGGAGTTCTGTAGATCTGAAGACCAATTGGCAGATATATTCACAAAGGCATTAGCAAAGGAGACCTTTGATTATCTAAGACAAAATTTAGGCATTGTAAGTGCTGAAGTTGTTAGTGGTAGAAATTAAGGGGGAGTGTTAGAAAGTAAAGATTAACAGGAGATAATTTATCCACTTGATATTTAACTTCCTCCCTCAGCTCTCATGCATGCACAACAGTTAACAAACAGTTAGTTCAATCAGTTAGAGAGTCAGTTTGCATGCAAAGACTATAATTAGTCTTTGGTTTTGTCTTCTAATTATTGTTTGCTTTCAAATATATTTAAAGGACCCATGGGCACAAATTTGTAATAAGCAGATCAACAAGATCAAGAAAATAAAAAAATCTTGTTTTTTCCATTCGTGTAGCAATCTGATTATTTTTTGTTCTTTATGCTCTGTTTTAATTGAAAATTCCACCAGGCCATCGTGTTTATTGTAAAAAAAAATCATATAAAATTCTAATTAATAATAGAAGAAAATTATACTGAGAAATAATAATTCCTTTTGTTCGGCTAGCCAAGACTGGTGGGAAGGCACCCATGGAGATTTTAGTGTTCCAGTGATCTTTTAAAGCTTTATGGGAGGGAACAAGAAATGTAAAACACACAGTTGTTCAATATGTTAAGTAAAATAAGGTTAAACTCTAAATTAATAGGTAGAATAAACTATGATTATATGTATGCAACAATTGTTCTATTTTAGAATGCAATAAATTGTGCAATAGTTGGTAAGGAACTATATCAGTCAATCGATGGCATCTTTATTTGTCATGTAATTTTTTTCTAAAATATATTTAGACATTTCAAAATGAAAAATTTTAAGGAATTGGAAACTCTATAAGCACAAGGTGAAAAGTTGAGCGAGAAAGATAAGAGGAGTAGTATGAATGAGACTCAATCTTGACGGATGGTCAGTAGTCTGATGTATTTAACAACTACTAGACCAAATATTTATTATACACTAAGTCTTTCTTATAGATTTATGGCAAATCCAAATGAAAATCCTACTAGATCTATAAAATGAATACTTTGATATATATCAAAGGCACAATGGATCATGTCATTTATTTTACAACATCAAATAGTTTGTAATTAATTGGGTTTTATAACTCAGATTGGTCTAGTTCAATACTCGATGACAAATCAACTTTAAGGTAGTGTTTTATTCTTGCTAGTGACATTGTAACTTGTATCTCACATAAGCAACAAACTATTTCTATTTCTAAAATAGAGGGAGAGTATATAGAAGCAACACTAAAATGTTGTTTGGTAGTTTGGCTAAAGAGTTTTTAAAAATTTGCAAAAATAATGCAATTATCCTACTGTTATATATTGTGGTAACAATAGTACTACTTAGATAGCGAAACATCCTATTCTACATATAATAAAACGTTGGAAATATAATCTCAACTACCAACATTAAGATCTGATTTTTGATAGTTGCTAAATCTCTAATAGAAGTTGATTTTGGGCAAGGAGAAAATATTCTCGTTAAATGGATTGTTTAGATCTGATTTATGACATTCTCTCTTTTTTTAGAGAAAAAAAATTAATCTTTCTATTTTGCTTGTAAGGAAAGTTTGAGTCTGATTTTTCTACAGAAGGGAACTAATTTTTGATTTGTATGCTTATAAAAAGAAAGAAATCAAAGGGAAAAAAAAGAGAGAAAAAGCAAAATAGAGCAGCAAAACTTTGCTGATATTATTCCAAATTTTTAATAGATATATGTAGCTTGTTATTATCTAATTTTTGCTGTGCTTTTTGTGTGTTGAGCGCATCATTCTTATGCACTTTATTTTGCCATTTTATTTTTGTTGTTTGCATATGTTAGTTTGTTGTTTGCATTTTCATTTTGCTTCTCTAATTCTCTGCCCCTTCCCTTCATCAGGGATAAAAGCTGAAGGTTTTTGTTATCAAATATTAAGTTTGTTCTCTTCCAAATCTTTGTTGCATTTATTGATAGCCATTAATGGCGTCCAAATCTGGAGCATCTATGTCAAATTTGCAGACTCCATAGTTTCCTAATAAAAATTATGAAAATTGGTCCTTGACCATGAAAGTGCTTTTTAGATTACAAAATGGTTGGGAAATTATTAAAAGAGGGTATTTATAAACCCCAGATGAAACCAAATTCAATGCACTCACACATGCATAAAAAGATGTTTTGAAAGAGAAAAGTAATAAAGATGGAAAAGCCCTTTTCTACATTCATCAAGCCATCCATGAGAGAATTCTTCCGAGAGTGGCAGCAACCAAGAAAGCAAAGGATGCATGTGATACTCTCCAAGTAGTGTATCAAGACAGAGACAAAGTTAAAACTATAAAACCCAAATTACTTAGAAGAGATTTTGAGAATATAAATATGAAAGATTCAGATTCCATATAATCATTTTTTACATATGTTGTTGGGATTGTGAATTGAATATTAAATCACATGGGGAAATGATAGAAGAGACAAGAATGTTTGAAAAAATGCTTAGATTTTTGCCTACTATGTTTGATCCTTTAGTTGTTTCCATAGAGGAAACTAAGGATTTAACTTAGATTACAATGGATGAGTTGCATGCCTCTTTGATAAACCATGAATAGAGGATGAATAGGTCACCCACCTCCATAGAAAATGCCTTCTCATCTTAGCCTTCAATAATTTTTGGAAGAGATAGAGCTAGATTCACTCATATGAGTAGAGGAAGAAAAACATTTAGAGGATATGGAAATAGTCTTGTAAACCAAGGCGGAAGAGGACATAATGATGATAACTCTCATAATCATTCAGCTGGTCAAAGACAAGTCAAGTCACACATTCAATGTCATTATTGTAAGGGGTATGGTCACTACTCTTTTTAATGTTGAAATAAACAATATTATCAAGGAAAACAAAATCAGAATTACCAAGAAAATTATACAAAAAGTTCTATGTTTATTGCATGCATAAAGATTGATGAAGCAATTTCTAGAAAATCATGATTGAATGCAATATAGTCCAAGAGAGTAAAAATGATATTGGCTATTTAGATTCTCATTGTAGCAATCATATGTCTGGAAATTTAGAGTTATTTACTATCTTGGATAAACTAGTAACTTCAAATGTTACGCTTGGGAACAATAATCAAGTGAATGTTATGGGAAATGGGATTGTTGATATTCTAACCAAAAAGGGGGAGCAAAAGGTCATTCATGATGTTTTTTATATTGTTGGTTTGAAGGATATTTAAATGAGTATTGGTCAGTAGGTGCAAAACGGATATATAATTTATATGAAGGATAACGAATGTGTTACTATTGATAAAGCTCCTAGTACTTAATTGATAGCAAAGGTACAAGTTAAGAAGAAATAGAATGATCCTTTTGAGGTTGAAAACTGATATCAAAATAAAAGTAGTTGAAGCTCATCATATATCAAAAAATACACAAGTTAGAGTAGTGTTCAAGGTTGACAATTATCGAAATGGTCTTGTAATAAATGCCTCTCAAGCTAGGTCCAGAAAAGAATAAGTTGGCGCCAAGAAACGAACAAGGTGGCAATGGAAAAGAAGAACTTGGAACTAGAAATGCACCAAATGATAGTGTAATTGTTCAAATAGCTTTTTAGTCAGTTGTAAAGGAAGAATCATGGTTATGGCATTTGGGATTTTGTCATTTAAACTTTGGGGGGGGAATTTGTAGCATAGAAAGAATATGGTTAAAGGTTTGACATTTATTCAAAAAGTGGAAAGAGTACGTGAAGGGTGCATCTTAGGGAAACAACATAGAGAGACTTTCCTTGGAAAATCAGGAAGAGCTTTTACACCTCTTGAGATTATCCACTTTGATATATGTGGACAAATGAAAACTCCTTCCATTGGAGGTTGTACATATTTTCTAACTTTTATTGATGACTATACAAGGAAGACGTGGGTCTACTTTTTGAGGCATAAATCTGATGCCTTTGGACTCTTTTAACAATTCAAGGCTTTTTTAGAGAAGCAAAGTGGTTATTACATAAAGGTATTAAGAATTGATAGATATGGTGAGTATATTTCTAATGATTTTCTAAACTTTTTTAGATAACACGGTATTCACAAATAGTTTATATCTAGCTACGCACCTCAACAAAATGGTGTGGCTGAAAGGAAAAATAGAACCATCGTGGAAATGGAAAGGAGTATGTTGAAGTCAAAACATTTACCAAATGAATATTGCACTGAAGTAGTAGAAACTATTGTTTATATTTTAAATAGATGTCTAACTAAAATTATAAGGAATGTGATTCCTCAAGAGGCTGGAGTGGTAGAAGGCAGAACATTTCACACTTCAAAGTCTTTGGCTTCATTTCATATTGTCATGTACCTAAAAATATGAGAAAGAATCTGGTTAAAAAAGGTGATAAGTGTATTTTTTTGGGTATTCATAAAATACAAAAACTTACAAGCTATTTAATCCAAATACTAGAAACGTTATAATCAAGAGAGATGTACAATTTGCTGAGAATGAAGCATGAAATGGAAGTGTAGACAAACTAATAAGTATAGAAGTAGTTGATTCATGTGATGATATGACTAATGAAGTTTTAGAACAACATGGCATTATTTAAGCAATACCTCCTTTCACTCTTGGACATGAAAGACAAGTTGTAGCATAAGCTATGCCTCCTTCTATAACAAGATTTCGAAAAAGAAAAAAAATTCACCTATACAATAGACTCCACAAGGAACACTAGCCATAACAACATTAGAAAGTCCATCGAACTCAATTGATAGCAACAGTTCATTAGATCCTACATTGGCAAGTTTATTGTAGTGAAAAACAAGGAGTTTAAGAGATTTTTGACTTTAATTTTAATGTTGACACACCAATCTTTTCCTACTTTTGCTTTATTTTTACAAGGTACTGATCTAATGTATTTTGATGAAGAAATAGAGGATGAAGCATGGGCTAAATCCATGAATGAAGAGATTGAATTTATTGAAAAGAATAGCACTTGGGAGTTGGTGGATCGTCCACATGGAAAGGATGTCATAAGCATAAAATAGATTTACAAAACAAAGCATGGTTTGATGGAAATATGCTAAAGCATAAGGCAAGGTTGGTTGCTATAGCTTTCACTCAATATCTTGGTGTTGATTATAATAAAACATTTACCCCAGTAGCTCGCTTGGATAGCATAAGAACCATTTTGGCCATTGTATCACAAAACAAGTGGCGTGTTTTATAAATGGCATAAAATCTGCATTTTAAAATGGTTTTCTTCAAGAGGAGGTATATGTGGAGAATCCAAAAGGATATGAAATTTTAGGTCATGAAGACAAGATATACAAGCTGAAAAAGGTGATATACGGACTTAAGAAAGCTCCTAAAGCATGGTACAACCAGATTAATTATTATTTATTTAAGAATGGTTTCAGTAGGTGTAGCAATGAGCCTAGTCTATACATCAAGATGGATAAAAAGGATAAAATGTTGACTGTTTGTCTTTATATAGATGATTTGATTTTTACGGGGGACCTTTTTATAAATTCCTTTAAGGCAACCACGATGAAAGAGTTTGAGATGAATGACCTTGGTCTCATGAAATACTTTTGGGAATAGAAGTTAAGCAATCCGCAGATGGTATTTTTATTTCTCTATCAAAGTATTCAAGTGATGTATTGAGAAGATTTAATACGCTAAATTGTAAGCCAACACCTACACCAGTTGTAGCAGGGCCGAAGTTAAGCAAAAAAGATGATGGGTCATTTGTTGATCCTAGATTGTTTAAAAGGCTAGTTGGTAGTCTCATGTATTTGAATTCCACAAGGCTTAACATCATGTATGGTGTGAACCTTATCTCAAGGTTCATGGAGTGTCCAAAACACTCTCATTGGCAAGATGAAAAAATGATATTGAGGTATGTTTATGGAACTAAGAACTACATAATTTTATATTCAGCTATAGATGAGTTCAAACTCATTGGATACATGGGCCGTGATTACGCTGGTATCATTGATGATAGGAAAGGTACCACTGGTTATGTTTTTAATTTTGAAATAAGGGTTGTATCATGGGCTTCAAAGAAAAAACCCATTGTTACTCTTTCTTTAGTAGAACCGGAGTATGTTGCAGCGACAGGAGTAACATGTCAAGTTGTATGGATGAGAAGAATTCTAAGTTGATGCTTGAAAAAAATGAAGCAACAAAGATTTATTTTGATAATAACTCAGTGATTGCATTGTCCAAAAATCATATTTTTCATAAAAGAAGCAAGTACCTAAACACTAGATATCACTTTATAAGAGAGCTAGTTAATAACAAAGAAACATATTTAGAGTTTTGTATCTCTGAAGATCAATTTGCTGATATCTTCAGGAAACCATTGAGAAAAGATGCATTTGAATATTTGAGTTGTTTGGGTGTCTATGTTAAAGATGACATAAAGAATTTCAACACTGGAAATGAAGATGGAAGCGCCTGAATGAAAATGATAGCTCCGAAAATGACAACAACAGCTCCATAAATGAGAGCAATGGCTATGGAAAAGTACTGGTAGTCTCAGAAATTGCAGTAACATCTCAGAAAATGGTACGAACAGTTTTGTACCTCAAATATAAATTTTTGAGAAGAATGTCAGTTAGTTGAGATTAAGAGGGAGTGTTGGAAATATAATCTCAACTACCAAAATTAAGATCTGGTTTTTTACAGTCGCTCTATCTCCGATAGGAGTTGATTTTGGGTACGGAGAAAATATTCTCATTAAATGGGTTGTTCAGATCTGATTTCTATCAGTCTCTCTATTTTTAGAAAAAAACTTTTAATCGCTCTATTTTGCTTGTAAGGAAAGTTCGAATCTGATTTTTACGCAAAAGGGAATTAATTTCTGATCTGCATGCTTATAAAAAGCAAAAGAGCAAAGGGGTAAAAAAGAGAGAAGAAGAAAAACAGAGAAGCGAAGCTCTGCTGAAATTATTCCTTTTTTCTAATAGATATATGTAGCTTGTTATTGTCTAGTTTCTATTTTGCAATTTGTGTGTTGAGGGCAGCATTCTTATCCACTTTATTTTGCCATTTTATTGCTATTGTATGCATATTTTAGTTTGTTGTTTGCATTTTCATTTTGCTTCTCTAATCGTCTGCCCCTTCCCTTCAGAAAAAAAACATATAAATATTATTCGTCGCTTCATTTGAGATTTGATTCAACAACGAGAAGTGCAGTTACAGTTTTTCCAAGAGAGAGAATCAATTGATTGATATCTCTAGGATAGCAATTCTGATAGATTTAGTTCATTGTGTAAGCAATTATACTACTTTTTGGCAGAATGTTGAGAAAAATAATGCTCAAACTATAATGTAACAGATAAAATAAATTAAATTTGCGAGTAAGGAACAGCTACTCTATTTTAGATTGTAGTGAACTGTCTAATAGTTGCCCTGTTTAGATTACAACAAGCCGTTAGCTTACAAGTAGTTAGTTCTTTTTTGGTGTGGGTTTATTCTATTTTTATTGTGGTTTATTATAACTAAATTAATATTTTAAATATATTTATAATTATTTAATTTTTTAATAAAAAATTGATTTTATTTAAAATTGGATGCATCTGTTCCATAAATTGTGTGATCACCTCTTTTGGTCCTACACCAATAGCGAAAGTTGCAGCAGGTCTGCAACGTATTAGGTTCAATAGAAGAAGGGGATTGCTCGATCGCTATTTCCAGTTAAAACTGATAGAAATGCTGTTTGAAAAATGGGAGAGCTATTTTTGTGGTATGTGAGATGGTTTGGAGGTCCCGACAACAGATTTGAAGCAATGTTGGGTAGAACTGCATACACAGGTCATTGTATAAATATGACCCAAGTAGAATTGCATAGACATTATCATAACTACTCCAAAATAAAGACGAGAAATAGGTAGAAAGAGCATTGGAGTTCATGTTTCATAGAGAATCAGGAATAACAAGTTTTGATGGTGTGTAAAAATGATTGGTTATAGTGTTCAAGGTTAAGAAAATCACAAGATAAACCATAGAAGACCTAAAAGAAATCCATCAAGGTCATTGTATAAATATAACCCAAGTAGAATTGCATAGACATTACCATAAATACTCCAAAATAAAGATGATTACTTGGTTAGAAAGAGCATTGGAGTTCATGTTCCATAGAGAATCAGGAACAACAAGTTTTGATGATGTGTAAAAATGGTTGGTTACAATGTTCAAGGTTAAGAAAATCACAAGACAAACCATAGAAGACCTAAAATAAATCCATCAAGGTCATTGTATAAATATAACCCAAGTAGAATTGCATAGACATTACCATAAATACTCCAAAATAAAGACGATTACTGGGTTAGAAAGAGCATTGGAGTTCATGTTCCATAGAGAATCAGGAACAACAAGTTTTGATGATGTGTAAAAATGGTTGGTTACAGTGTTCAAGGTTAAGAAAATCACAAGACAAACCATAGAAGACCTAAAATAAATCCATCAAGGTCATTGTATAAATATAACCCAAGTAGAATTGCATAAACATTACCATAAATACTCCAAAATAAAAATGATTACTTGGTTAGAAAGAGCATTGGAGTTCATGTTCCATAGAGAATTAGGAACAACAAGTTTTGATGATGTGTAAAAATGGTTGGTTACAGTGTTCAAGGTTAAGAAAATCACAATACAAACCATAGAAGACCTAAAAGAAATCCATCGAGGTCTAAATGTAGAATCCGAAAATCTAAACAAATTGTCTATGCCCACAGAAGATAACAGTAGAAAAAATAGAGTATAAAAAAAATAGAGCACTCAGAAAGTATTTATTTGCAGGCTTGAAAAATGGTCTTTATTAATTGATATATATAAGAATAACCAAGTTGTTACATAAATTACAGTAGCTAAAAAATATAATTAAAAACATTATATACTAAGCATGCAGATTGCATGCTTTATTCCTATGCTGGGTTTGGCGGTGAAAGCCAAGCTAAAAAAAATGTTTAAACTAGTTAACTAAGACTGTTCCTAATTTAAGGAATTGCATCGGTCAAAAGACCAACATGCAACACCAGCGGCGGTGGAACTGGATGTTCAATTGAACATCCAGCGTCAGTTATCAACATACTCCCCCTTGATGCTGAGAGGGCTTACAATATGATCTCTGAGTGTCAAAAACCAATATGTTGCAACTGCTTTCGTGAAGATATCTGCCAACTGTTCTTTAGTGTTGATGTATTTCAATTCTACTACCTTCATCTGCACTAAATCTCAGACGAAATGATGCTTTAAATCAAAATGTTTTGTCCTGCTGTGATGGACTGGATTCTTAGCCAATTTAATAGCACTAATATTATCACACAAAATAACCATGGGCTGAACTTGCATCTCTCCAATTTCTTCAAGAAGTTTTCTAAGCCATAATGCTTGTGTACCTGCTGAAGTGATAGCAACATACTCTGTTTTTGTAGAAGAAAGGGCAACTATACTTTGTTTCTTTGAGCTCCAAGTAATCAAACTAGAACCAAAAGAAAAACAATTCCCAGATGTTGACTTTTGGTAATCCAAACTACCTCCCCAATCAGAATCACTAAAACCAACAAGATTGAACCTCTTAGAAGTGTAGTAATGAATACCAAAATCTAGAGTGCCTTTCACATACCTCAAAATTCTTTTGGCTGCCTTCATATGTATTTCTGATGGCTCTATCATGTACCTTGAAATAAGTGAAACTGAGTAAGCAATATCAGGTCTTGTGTGAGTTAGAAATATTAATCTTCCAACAATACTTCTATAAGTTGTCTCATCAACTCTTTCAGCACCATCATCTCTACACAACACAACTCCATGAGCAACTAGAGTGGAGTCTGGTTTACAATCAACCATATCATGTTTGTTCAACATATCTTTAACATACCTTGTTTGACAAATAAAAATTTTATTCTCCCTTTGATAAACCTCTATTCCTAAAAAATATTTCATAAGACCTAAATCTTTCATCTCAAATTCATTCATCATGAAAACTTTGAATTCATCCTTCATCAAGAACTGCTACCCATATACAAAAAGTCATCAACATACAAACTCACAATTAGAATATCATTACCTTCTTGTTTGTAGTAAAGGGTAGGTTCACTCTTACTTCTTTGAAAGCCATTCTCTTAAAAATATCCATCAATCCTAGCATACCATGCCCTTGGTGCTTGTTTGAGGCCATATAAAGCCTTCTTTAACTTGTAGACATGATTTTCTTTTCCTTGCACTTCAAAACCTTGTGGCTGTTCCACATATACTTCTTCTTCTAAGTACCCATTCAAGAAGGCACTTTTCACATCCATATGATGGATGCTCCAATTATTTTGAGCTGCTAATGAAATCAACATTCTAATGGTCTCTTGTCTTGCTGGTGGTGCAAATGTCTCTTCATAATCAATGCCATACTTTTGTGTGAAGCCTTTAGCAACTAATCTTGCCTTATGCCTTTCAACACTTCCATCACTGTTACACTTAGTCTTGTAGACCCATTTGGTGCCAATCTTCTTCTTGTCATGTGGAAGCTTTGTAATCTCCCAAGTGTCATTCCTGTGAATAGAATCCATCTCTTCTTGCATTGCTTGCATCCAAACCTCATTAGTATATGCATCTTCAAAACATGATGGTTCAAAATCAGCCTTGGTAAGTAAAGCAAAATTTAGTGTCTCACCTCTTGGATTTTTTTCATGTGCTTGATTTGAACTCCTTTGATAAATGTTACTCAATCTTCTTACCTTCCTTGTAGAACTAGGACTTGAATCTGGACTTACACTTGGAATTGAACAACTAGATGAGGGGTTACTTGGTGGATTTGTAGCACTTGGAATAGAAATATTAGTGGGTTGCCCATGATCAATATCATCCATAATAACTTCATTTAAAACAGATTTTGACTTTTCCATATGGCCTTTTTGATGACCATAAACTCCCCCTTCATCAAAAATCACATCTCTTGACACAATAAGCTTATTAGTGAGAGGATTATATAACCTGTAAGCCTTAATTTCCTCACTATATCCAACAAAAATACATGACTCACTTTTGGGATCTAACTTTTGCCTCTTTTGATCATGAACATGAACATAGGCTAAGCAACCAAAAACTTTGAAATAATTAACATTTGGATTTTTCTCATACCAGGCTTCATATGGAGTCATCCTGTCAAGTGCACTAGTGGGACTCTGATTGAGAATATATACTGTTGTAGCAACTGCATCTCCCCAAAAAGAATTACTTAATCCTTTCTTTTGTAGCATGCTTCGTGCCATCTCCACCACTGTACAATTCTTCCTTTCAGCTACACCATTTTGTTGTGGTGTGTATGCAGTGGTGAGTTGTCTTCTAATGCCATGCATATCACAATAACCTTGAAAGGCTTTTGAACAAAATTCTCCTCCACGATCAGTCCTTAAGCATTTGATTTTGCACCCTTTGTCATTTTCTACAAGGGCTCTAAACCTCTTGAATGTCTCAAAAGCTTCACCTTTGGTCTTCAAAAAATAAACCCAACATTGTCATGAGTAATCATCAATAAAAGTAAGGAAATATGATGACTTACCCAAACTCTTTGTTTGCATAGGACCACAAATGTCTGAATGAACTAACTGGAGTGGATAATGGGCCCTCCATGCATTGCCTTTTGGAAATTTCTCTCTTGCATGTTTTCCTTTAGCACATCCTTCACAAACTTTCTTGTGCTCTTCAACCTTAGGCAAACTAAAAACTAATGCTTTTGATGTTAGAATCTTCAAACTATGAAAATTTAAATGCCCATACCTGAGATGCCACAACCAACTTCTATCCTCATATGCCATATTGACAAGGTTCTTGTTATGTTCACCAAACTTCAATGGAAACATCTTATTATTTGTTATAGGCACCACTGTTACCAACTTATTTCCTTGATTCTTATAATAAATTATACATTGTTGATTTTCAAATACAACTTTGTAATTCTTCTCACATAATTGTCCAACACTTAACAAATTATGCTTTAACTTTGGAGTGTAATAAATGTCTCTAACACTCTTCATACCTTCTTTCGTATGGACTTCCATAGCTCATTTTGAAGCAACCTCCAATGATTTGTCATCACCAAGCTTGATCTTGGATTTAAAACTTTCATCCATTATAGAAAAAAGTTTTTCATTCCCTGACATGTGGTTAGAACATCCTGAATCTAAAACCCAAACATCTATAGAAATATTTTCAGCTTTGTCATACGGTAAAAATAAATTATCTGGAGGATTCTCATCACCTTCTTGAGCATAATGAATGCTTTTAACATTATTACCATCTTTTAATCTACACTAATAATTAAAGTGGCCATACTTGTTACAATGATAACACTAAATATTTATTTTATCAAATCGGCCTCTACCTCTTCCTCTGAAACCACCTCTTCCTCGAAAACCACCTCTGCCTCTATTTCCTTTTGAGTAATTTTGATTTTGAACTCTACCTTGGCCTTGATTACTTTTGATGCTACTATTGGCATCTTCATTCTTTGTGATTTGTAATTTGGAGGAAAAAACTTTCTCTTCACTTTCTCCAAATGAATCTCTCAATCTTTCTTCATGAGACATCAAAGATCCAACTAGATGATCAAATTGAAGGTTAGACAAATTCTTGCTTTCTTCTATGATTATGGCAACATGGTTCCACCTTGGTGTGAGAGACCTCAACACCTTTTTGATCACAACCTCATTGTTCACAATTTTACCAGGTGTAGCCATCTTATTGACCACATCTTTTACTCTGACACAATATGTACTCACACTTTCAACTTCTTGCATCTTTAAATTCTTGAATTCTCTCTTCAATGTCTGTAACTTGACAAATTTGACTTGATCGCTACCTTGGTAAGCTTATTTTAGAGTCTTCCAAGCATCCTCTGCTGTCTTTGCTCTTGCAATTCACGGAAATAGGCTCTTATCTAGAGCTATTTGAATATGAAATAAGGCTTGAGCATTCTTCTTCTTAGCCTCCTTCTTAGCTGTTTTATCATTTGCTGTGAGGGCATTCCAGTCAGCTGGCTCTGCATAACCTGATTCAATAATCTCCCACAAATATTTTCCTATCAAAGAAGTCATCATTTTGATACACCAATAACGATACTCATTTCCATCAAATTCTAGAATGGGCAAGGAGTTATAATTTGACATGATAAATTTTTGGCAAATTTCCAACTACTAAATATTTAACCCAAAAAAAAAAATCCCTGCTCTGATACCAAATGTAGAATCAGAAAAAATAAACAAATTGTCTATGCCCACAGAAGATAACAGCAGAAAAAATAGAGTATAAAAAAATAGAGCACTCAAAAAATCTTTATTTGCAGGCTTGAAAAATAGTCTTTATATATATATATATATATATATATATATATATATATATATATATATATATATATATATATATATATATATATATATATATATATATATATATATATAAGAATAACCAAGTTGTTACATAAACTTCAGTAGCTAAAAAATATAATTAAAAACATTATAAAATAAGCATGCAGATTACATGCTTTATTCGTACACTGGGTTTAGCGGTGAAAGCCAAGCTAAAAAAAATGTTTAAACTGGCTAACTAAGACTGTTCTTAATTTAAGGAATTGCATCAGTCAAAACACCAACATGCAACACCAGCGGCGGTGGAACTAGATGTTCAATTGAACCTCCAGCGTCAATTATCAACAGGGTAAAACTGTATACATAGGTCATTGTATAAATATAACCCAAGTAGAATTGCATAGACATTACCATAAATACTCCAAAATAAAGATGAGAAATAGGTAGAAAAATAATGTAAAAGGACCAATAAACAAATTCCATTGAATACCTAAAGAAAAAAGAGAGAGAGAGAACGAGGATCGATTCTAATCGAAATTGGTGCACTAATATTAGCATAATTTACAGAGGAGACCTTTTTGAAAATTTCATGTTATGATTCTATACATAACTTTTTTGTTAATTAGTTTGTTAATCATATGAGTGTTGGACAGTTAATATAGAAAGGTTAAAGAGTATCTTTTATGGATAATGTCCGCACAATACTAGACAAATTTCCAAATGACAGGTTGATAGAAAAAGTGGAGATGGACCAAGAATTGGATGTTCCATCTTCGAATTCAATGGATCCAAGGAGAAGAGGAAGCCCACATCAAAACCATGCATCTAGATCAATCATGGCTATGGTACTTAAGGTATGGACATTTACATTTTGGGGGTTTGAATTTTTTACAAAAGAAAAATATGATGAAGGGATTACCACCAATAGAACAGCTAGGAAGTTCATGTGAAAGTTGCATTCTGGCAAAACAACATAGAGAGAGCTTTCCAATAGGAGCTTCATATAGAGCAAAGGTAATATTGGAGCTAGTCCATAGTGATTTATGTGGACCAATGCAAATTCCATCATTTAGAGGTAGTTCTTATTTTCTAACCTTCATTGATGACTTTAGCAGAAAGACTTGGATATATTTTTTCAAAAATAAGTCTGAAGCCTTTGGAAATTTTAAAGAATTCAAGGCTATGGTTTAAAAGCAGAGTGGCCTTTACATCAAGGTACTTAGATCAGATAGAGCAGGTGAATATATGTTTAATGAATTTCAATATTTTTGCAGATATCATGGCATTAAAAGGCAACTGACTACAAGGTACACACCACAGCAAAATGGTGTAGTAGAAAGAAAAAATAGAACAATCATGGAGATGGCTAGAAGCATGTTGAAGGCCAAACATTTGTAAAATGAATATTGGGAAGAAGTAGTAGCATGTGCAATATATATTCTAAATAGAAGCCCAACAAAGAGTGTCGGAGATTGAATTCCACAAGAAGCTTGGAGTGGTAAGAAGCATAGTGTACTTAATTTCAGAATTTTTGGTTGTATCGCATATTCTCTTATACCATCTAAATTGAGAAGAAAACTTGATGATAGAGGTGAGAAATGCATTTTTATTGGCTATAGTGAAGAATCAAAGGCTTATAAGTAGTATAACCCCATTTCAAATAAAGTTATTATTAACAGAGATGTTGAATTTAAGGAAGAAGAAGCATGGGATGGTAGCATTGATAAAACCATCACAATTAGAACACCAATTCCCCAAAATGAATAAGAATCTGAAGAACAAAATTTGCAAGGTGATCAATCCTCTCCAAAAGCAAGAACAAGCACTCCAATAAGAGCACCTAGGAGCTTAGCACAAGGTGAATCATCTGGTCATGCATGTCATCCTACTCCAAATTTACAAGTAAGTGATGAATCAGATACAACTCTTGCCACTTTAAGATCAAGATTTAAAGGTAAGAAAATGAGAAACTTGAATGAGATTTATAATCAAGAAGAAGAGAAGTTAGATTTATGTTTAAATTTTTCTCTTTTCTCTCATGATCCTATGTATTATGAAGAATTAGTTAATTAGGAACATTGGATAAAAGCAATAAATGAAGAGATGAATGCCATTGAAAGAAATCAAACATGGTATCTAACTAATGTACATTAAGGTAAGGATGGCATAGGAGTCAAATGGGTTTATAAAACCAAATTTGATGCAGAAGGAAATGTTGAAAAACACAAGGCAAGGTTAGTAGCAAAAGGTTTTGCACAAAAACATGGAATGGATTATAATGAAACATTTCCTCTAGTTGCTAGACTTGATACTATTAGAATTGTTTTAGCGATAGCTGCACATAATAATTAGAATGTATATCAAATGGATGTCAAATAAGCTTTCTGGAATGGTTTCTTAGATGAAGTGTATGTGAAACAGCCACCAGGTTATGAAGTGCATGGACATGAAGAAAAAATCTACAGATTGAAGGAGGCCCTCTATGGTCTCAAGCTAGAACCAAGAGCATGGTATAGAAGGATTGATTCATACATGACAAACAATGGATGCAACAGAAGCAATAGTGGGCCTAAATTGTACACAAAAATCAACAAAGAATGTCAAATTTTGATTATGTGTTTGTATGTTGATGATTTGATTTTCACTGGAAATTTGTCTATAGACACATTTAAATCAGCAATGAAGAAAGAATTTGAAATGACAAATTTGGGATTAATGAAGTAATTTTTGGGCATAGAAGTTGTACAATCAGAGAAGGGAATTTTTATTTGTCAAACTAAATATGCAAAGGATGTGTTGAGGTTTAAGATGCTGAATTGTAAACCAGCACCTCCACCAGTTGCTACAAGGACAAAAATTAGCAAAGAAGGCAAAGGGTCTAATGTTGATTCTACAACATTCAAAAGACTAGTTGGTAGTTTGATGTATCTTACAGCTACAAGACAAGATATCATGTATGGGGTCAGTTTAATCTCTAGATTCATGGAGTCACCAAAAGACTCACATTGGCAAGTTGGAAAGAGGATATTGAGATATGTTGCAGGAACAACAGAATATGGAATTTTATATTCCACATCTAATGATTTTAGTTTAATTGGTTATACTGATAGTGATTTTCTAGGTAGCATTGATGACGGGAAGAGTACTTCTTGACATGCCTTTCTTTTTGGAACAAGTGTGGTCACATGGGCACCCAAAAAGCAACCTATAGTGACACTTTCATCAGCTGAAGTAGAGTATGTAGCAGCCACATCAGTAGCATGTCAAGCAACTTGGATGAGGAGAGTATTGACAGATTTATTACAAGCACAAAAGGAGTCAACACCAATCTTTTGTGACATTAAATCAGCAATTGCGTTGTCAAAAAATCATGTTTTTCACAAGAGGAGCAGGCACATTGATACAAGATTTCATTTTATCAGAGAGTTAGTGAACAATGGAGAAATCCATCTGGAGTTCTGCAGATCTGAAGACCAATTGGCAGATATATTCACAAAGGCATTAGCAAAGGAGGCCTTTGATTATCTAAGACAAAATTTAGGCATTGTAAATGTTGAAGTAGTTAGTGGTAGAAATTAAGGGGGAGTGCTAGAAACTAAAGTCAACAGGAGTTAATTTCTCCACTTATTGTTTAACTATCTGTTCCACCTCCCTCTCTTCTTCGCAGCTCTCATGCATGCAGTCTGCATGCTCAGCACCTCAATCCGCATGCACAATAACAGTTAACATTCAGTTCGTTCAAGCAGTTAAAGAATTAGTTCAGTCTCAGTTTGCATGCAAAGACTATTGTTAATCTTTAGTTTGTTATTCTGTTATTTTTGCTTTCAAAATCTATTTAATGAACCCTTGGTCGCAGTTTTGTAAGATAGAATCAAGAAGATCAATAAAAATCTTTTTTCATGATTACCGTAGCAATCTGAGTGTGACTCATATTTTATTTCTGTTATATTTTCTTTATTTCCTGCATGCTTGGGCAATAGGATTCGGATAAGGACGCCTCGTTATCAACCGCTCGCATGTGGAAATCGCCGTGACAGTTACTCATATCATGGCTCCATTGGTTCCCTGCGCCCCGCCAGCCAAGAATTCCCCCCATCCATCAAGCGCATTTCCGCCAATGGAGGCAGCATGATTCTTTCTGCATTCTCTGTACTTCATACCTTTCCTCGACGTATTGCCATTAGATAACTTCTTATCATTTGCTAAGGCTACGTCTCTCGGTTGAACTTCTGACGGATTCATTGATTTATTTGTACTGGGGTGTTTGATCAGAGATCTATCAAAAGGAACTAGGCTAATATCCGGCCAATGCCTTAACAGATAAATTGATCAACAATATCATCACTTCGTACCATTTGATAAGGCTCGTGCTCTCTGTTTGATTTCTGACGGCCTCATTTCTTTTACAGCTTGCTTTTAAGATGCAATGGTCTCCTAAATTAGATCTCTGATCGGATAGGATATATGACTCTGAACCGCTGGTTGAGGGGATTGGCATGGAATAAAACTATAAACCCCTATTTAGACCCTGAACAATTTTTTAAAACCGTGGTTAAAATTGACAATCCACCATATTTCCAAATGTCATACTCAGGCGAGTTCACACTGTTAATCTAGGACAATCCACTATTTTTCTTAGGGTTGCGGAAACTGTAGCACATCCGAAGTAGTTTGACAGTTGATTGGACCGGAAAATAGGTACCCTTATGCGTCCACATCTTTCTGGTGACTTATGGTTAAGGTCTAATAGCTATCCTTCGATTGTAGTAGCAGTTAACAGCTCTCTAATTATTGTTGTATTTCTCGAAAGGTCTAGTCTGTCAAGGACTCAAATGATTGCACTGGGTTATCATGGTTGGTAGTGAAAAACAAGAATGATGGATTAGAAAGAAAAATGATGTAAGTGGAACGTTTTGTTGCTCAACAACCCGACCTAGCAAGTAATATTCTTTATATCTGTGGCCATTGTTGAAGAATCCAGCATTATAGGTAGCGTAGTTTCATCACTAGAGAAAAGTAGTTCTGGAAGTGTTGTTGAATATGCAGTTTTTTTATTTAAAGATAGAATGACAAAAGTAAATTATATATTTCCAAATGAGAAATGTTCGAAACCTTATCCCTTATGATAGGTACAATTGTTTTAACCTTTGTATTACCATAGTTTTATTTTTTAGTTGTAAAATTTATTTATTTTTTTGCCAAATTATATTTTAATATATAAATTGGAATTTGATAAATTATTATAAAAATTTATAAATTATTTTAAATATTTTTTAAAAAATCAATATTAAATCAATAATTAATATCGATAAATTTTATAACAGGTATAATCGACCATCAAATTTAATATTTGCAGCGCACAAATTTAATTTGCAGCTTAATAACTAACTATCATCATTCTCACCGAATTTAAATAAATCTAGGTTTGCAGAATAGTTTTGCTTAGATTTATACTACCAATTCAATAAACATGAAAATGATTTCATGTTTTAACTTTTCTATATTAGAAAACACGATTGGACTAATGAATTGATGGCCGTCATGAAGAGTAGTATCTGTCACTTGCAACTTTTAAAAAAGTGATCCCGTTTATTACTGTTTTTAATTTATATTTGGGTAGTACCAGTACATAAAAAATGATTAATTTTTTCATTTTTATTTTAAAATGTAGAGACAATAAAGTGCGCATATAAATTATTTATTTTTAATTTTTAAAATTATGATTATTAAAATACATTAATAAATATTATATTTATAATTTAAATAAATTTCACATTATTAAAATATTAATTATTAAATATTATAAAAAATATTAAATATTTTAATAAATATAAATAATTAATATATATATTTTAAATAAATTTATCTAAAATATAAGATAGATATTATTTCATATAGATTTATCCAAGATATATATTAATAGCACTTACTTCTGCATAAAGTAAAGGTAAATATTTGTTGTCTATATAAAATACATAATATATTATATATAAATTAATATATTTAATATAATTTTAAAATAAAAAATAAAAAGCAACATGATATTTACTTATTATGATATATGTGGTAAAATCCATTTATTATAAATTAATTATGATTGTCTTTATATTATTTATCATGATGTAATAATATTTTTTATGATAATTGATTTTTACAATTTCAAGATTATTTATCAAGATTATTTATAAATATGTATTAATGTTTTATGTTTTATTAGGAGTTAACAACTCTCTTATTATTGTTGTATTTCTCGTAAGATCTAGTCTGGCAAGGACTCAAAAGGATTGCACTGGGTTATCATGGTTGGTAGTGTAAAACAAGAATGATGGATTAGGAAGAAAAATGATGTAAGTGGAACGTTTTGTTGCTCAGCAACCCGACCTAGCAAGTCATATTCTTTATATCTGTGGCCATTGTTGAAGAATCCAGCATTATAGGTAGTGTAGTTCCATCACTAGAGAAAAGTAGTTTTGGAAGTGTTGTTGGATATGCAGTTTTTTAATTTAAAAACAGAATGATAAAAGTAAATTATATATTTTCAAATGAGAAATGTTTGAAACCTTATCCCTTGTGATGGGTACAATTGTTTTAACCTTTGTATGACTATAGTTTTATTTTTTAATTGTAAAATTTATTTATTTTTTTATAAATTGTATTTTATTATATTAAATGGAATTTGATAAATTATTATAAAAATTTATAAATTATTTTAATTTTTTTTTAAAAAAACGAATATTAAATCAATAATTAATATCAATAAATTTTATAACAGGTATAATCAACCATCAAATTTAATATTCGCAACGCACAAATTTAATTTACAGCTTAATAAATAACTATCATCATTCTCACCGAATTTAACTACATCTACATTTGCAGAATAGTTTTGCTTAGATTTATACTACCAATTCAATCAACATGAAAATGATTTCATGTTTTAACATTTTCTATATTAGAAAACACAATTGGACTAATGAATTGATGGCCGACATGATGAGTGGTATTTGTCACTTGCAACTATTAAAAAAGTGATCCCGTTTATTACTGTTTCTAATTTATATTTGGGTAGTACTAGTACATAAAAAATGATTAATTTTTTCTTATTTTTATTTTTAAAAGTAGGGACAATAAAGTGAGCATATAAATTATTTATTTTAAATTTTAATATTATGATTATTAAAATAAATTAATAGATATTATATTTATAATTTAAATAAATTTCACATTACATTTTTAAAATATTTATTATTAAATATTATAAAAAATAATAAACATATATATATATATATATATATATATATATATATATATATATATGTGTGTGTGTGTGTTAGATATAATTTTATAGAGATTTATCTAAGATATATATTAATAGCATTTACTTTTGCATAAATTAAAGATAAATATTTGTTCATATAAAACACATAATATATTATATATAAATTAATATATTTAATACAATTTTAAAATGAAAAATAGAAAGCAATATGATATTTATTTTTTATGATATATGTGGGAAAATCCATTTATTACTTATAAATGAATTATGATTGTCTTTATAATATTTATTATGATGTGGTAATATTTTTTTATGATAATTAATTTCTACAATTTAATTATTATGATTATTTATAAATATGTGTTAATATTTTATGTTTTTTATGATAATTTATTTCAGAATTTTATTGTTATGATTATTTGTAAATATGATGTGGTAAAAACAATATATTACCAATAAATTAATTATGATTATTATGATATCATAGAATCTATATATAACCAAAAATTTAATTTAGTTATGATTATATAAGTATTATTTATTTATTATCATGTGATAAAAATTTTAAGATAATTTTTTTTAAAAATTTCATTGTATATATAAATATATTGGCCATTATTTACACACACACACACAAATTAATTATTATTATCTATATATTATCTATTTATTATGACATAATATTTTTACCATAATATATTTTTACAATTTTAATGTTATGATTATTTATACATTATTGATAAATTAATATTACCAGATAATTGAATTATTATCTCATAAAATATAAATATTACATAAACATTAATTATGATTATTGATATATTACATTGTTATGATTATTTATAAATATATTATGGTAAATTTTATATTTTGTATATTAATTAATTATAATTGTCTATTATAAATATGATGCTTTAAAGTATATCTTAATAATACATTAATTATATAGTATTTATTTAATATTAAGTGGTGATATTTTTTATGATAATTTATTTTTAAAATTATATTATTATGATTATTTATAAATATGTTACAGTAAAATCTATATACTACTTATAAATTAATTATATCTATAATTAATTGTTTTTACCATTTCATTGTTATGATTATTTATAAATATGATACAAAATCTATATATTACCTAAAAATCAATTATGATTATCTCTATATTATCTGTTTATTATAATTTACTAATATTTTTAATGATTATTTATTTTAATAATTTTATTATAATCATTTATAAGTATGATGCATTAAATCTAAATATTACTTATAAATTAATTATTATGATTATCTATATATCATTTATTATTTATTATAAGATTTTGATATTTTTCATGATAGTTTATTTTTATAATTTTATTGTTATGATTATTTATAAATATGATGTCAAAACTATATATTATAAACTTATATATGATTATTTATATAGTAATAATAATATTTTTGTAATTTTATTGCTATATATATATATATATATATATAAAATTAGTTATGATTATATATATATATATATATAATTAGTTATGATTATATTTATGTTATCTATTTATTTATTATAAAGTGGTAATATTTTATATAATAATTTATTTTTAAAATTTCATTGTTAATTACCTATCAATTACTGTGTGTGTGTGTGTGTGTGTGTGTGTGTGTGTGTGATTTTTTAATTAAAATTTATCTTTACATTCCCTAAAATCAGTGTAATAATTATAAGTCTTGTTCCTTCTAATTCAATAAAGTCTACGATTGGGGCAGTGTTGAGTGCATTTTCAAAGCACCAATATTAAACACTATAACTCCAATTGGTAAAAATAATAGAAGTAGACCAAACTGCATAGCTGATGATTCATTTTGAAAAGCTTCACGAATGACACCAACTATATGTGATTTTTCTATTCCTATTATTATTTGAATATTTTACATAGTGGTGAAACATTATGAGTTTGGAGAAAGTGTCTTATGATTATATCAAGTGCATTTTTTTATTTGGTACTAAATTTCCATATGAAAAATTACTTGTTATATCATCTGGTATGAGCAACCTATTGTCTTTCATTGTGCTTATCAATTTTATAGTTGATGTTGTGTATACTTTTCCTTTATATTCACAATTCTATGGTTATTGTCTATCATGATCTCTTCTGCCCCATATATCTAATTATGATATTTCAATAATTTTCCCACCATGTAGCCTTGATATGATTTCTCACTCATGTTCCATTGTATTTTGATGAATATTTTGATACTTCCATAATTTGTCCATGAGATAGCCTTGATATGATTTTCCACTTATGCTTCATTGTATTTTGATGAATAACATGAACATCATCACATTCAACATCACTTTGATTTTCATGGTCATTTACATAGTTGTCCGCTCCACATGCCAAAAATTGTAATTAAATGACTCCATTTTGATGTTAATATATCATCATCAAGTCCAATATCTCTTTCTATATTGTTTGATGCTAAAAATCGATGATTATTTTTCTCTTATTGACATCTATGGAAAATGGTATCTTTCTTGATAAACATAATACATACTTGACAAAGCCAATTTTTCTAGATAATGATAAAATATGATAAGTAATGTCTTCAAATCAACCTCAATATTTCAACTATTCTCATGTGTATTTTTTATATTATTTTCAACATTGTTATCCATGGAATTTATTTATCTATTACTTGGCATGTCTAACACACATTCTATGGTCATAGAATTCACTTATTCAGAGTTGGCATCAATATTAGCATTTATTTGATGACGTCTTTGGATTGACTCATGATTACATTCTTGTAGTTGGTTTCTTTATTTCATTATAAACAGATTCAAATGTTTGTTCATGATATGTTATCATTTTTTTGGCACATTGTCTCATTTCTACTTCTATCTCTTCAACTGGCATTTCAACCCTATGATTTGTACATCTTTCTCTTTCATTATAATTACATTATTGTCTTTGTTATTTTATCATTTTTTCATTTTGTTGTCTTTGATATTGTCTAGCATATTCTCTTTCATATAGCATTCACTACTATTTAGTTTCAAAATTCAATCATGGGCAAGATATACCTATAAAAAATAGGTATAAAACATTCAAAATTTTATCCAATAATTTTAGAACACAATAGACCTATTTAATTATTATTTAATAAAAATAATTTATCCATATATTTTAATAAAATTATATAAACTAGTCATAATTATATAATAAATATATAACTCTATTTTAATTTTTAGTAAAATTGATCAATATTAAAAAATATTTAAATCTAAATTATATATTATGAATTTACATATATCTAAAATTATTTATGGATACCAAATATTAAAAATTATTTAAATTTAAATCATATACTATGAATTTATACATATAAAAAAAATTATGGATATCAAATATTAAAAAATATTTAAATCTGAATCATATATTATGAATTTACAAACTAAAACATAAAATTATGAATTTAAAAGTCCATAATAAATCATAAAATTATGGACTTCTAAAACAATGGCAAGAAACCCAAAAACCTAACCAACAAAAGAATCAAAATAAATTTTTATTATCCCATAATACACAGAAATGGTGGTGTGACAAGATAACATGGAAGAAAATAAGGTTTTGAGGAAATAGATAATGTTGTAGAACTATGCTATCTTGCACCCTGATATTTTAATGCAAAGATGCAAATGTTTGGTATTATATCTTAGGATTTTTAGATTTGTTCTATTCGAGGGAGCTAGGTCTTGCTCTGCATTTGCTAGTTTTGTATTCTATGATTTGTTGTTTATATTTAAATTTTTTGGTTAAATGTTTTCATATATATATATATATATATATATATATATATATATATATATATATATATATATATATTCAAATAATCTATTTGTTAATTACATGATTTTTGGTTGGCTGATCTTTTTTTAATTTTATTATTATGTTGGTGCAACAAAAATTAAAGTGAACCACTCATGCCATTACACTTCTTTACTACCAATTTAGGTTATACCTTTCAACGTAACAGTCAAAATAAATAAATGATTTAAAAATGGCTATTAAGGTTTTTAGTAATGTCAAATCTAAAATAATTAAATATTATCGCACTCACACCATTACACAAAATCACTCCCAATAAGTAACTATCGATATAATTAATTCTATTAGAATAATATATATATATATATACAACAAAATAAATAATTTTAAAATAAACCAGGGGTAAAAACTTTATTCAAAATCAAGAAAAAACTATACACAGACAAAACCAGCCAAACCAACCACTACAAAACATCAGGACTCCACAGCCCGATCAACACTCCCTGTCCTCCGACAGTATCCTTTCCAAATTAATTCTAATATCCCTCGGCAACTGAACCTCATCATCCACGTGTCTCCCTTTTGTACCATCGGAAGCCCATCTGGCCAAACAATCCACCGCCTTATTCCATTCTCTCAGAACATGGGCAAAAATCACCGAATCCATACACTGACTGATCTGTAAAATCTACTGAACAACCAAGGATATCTGCCAATTCACATTATTAATTTGTCGATCATTGATCATATTGATTAGGATTAGCGAATCTGCCTCACATATCACTTTCCTCCAGCCGGTCTCATAAGCCCGTCGCATTGCATACAAAATGGCAAGCCCCTCCATACGATTGACCGTCTGGTCTCCCCTATATTCTGAAAAAATGAAAATCACCGCTCCCGAAGCATCCTAGGCAATACCACCAATACCAGACGGACCAGGATTACCTCTGGATGATCCGTCCGTGTTGATTTTTAAAAAACCAGTAGGGGGAAGCGTCCACTTACCAGTTCGCTAAATTTTTTGTTGCAATCCCTCTCCTCTCCTCACACACGCAGAGCTAGGCGTGAGCTTGCCAATTCCCAGTCTGTCTAGCACCCCTGCATCGTCCCTATTCAAAGGCAGCATGACCTCACTTTTTGCCTCCACCGACTCCTGAATCATTCTGCAGATTCTGCGCCACACCTGAGCCGCTTCCATCCTTTCATCATTAAAAATTCTCTTGTTGCGCTCCAGCCAGACCTGCCACAGCAAGAAGATCGGTCCCACATGCCAGACATCCTGCAGGAAGTGCGCAGCAGTGGTTGGACAGTTCAGTTGCTGCCAGAAATCTGCCAAGGAGAAAGCGCTGGCACCTCTGCATTTCCATGCCCCCCACCAGGCATTCCAATGATGCCCTATGAACTGACATTTGAAAAACATGTGTGACGAATTCTCCTCCTCCTCACCACACAAAACATAGCAGGAAGGTCCAACAAAACCATGTTTGCGCAAATTATCCCACGTCAGGCATCGGTTCCAAGCTAAAGTCCAAGCAAAAAAATTGCATTTTGGCCACGAGAACTTGTTCCAGGTCCTCTTCCACCAAGAAACCTCCCTTCCTTCCCCAAATTCTTACGCCACCAGCTCCTGGTACCCGGCAGAAACAGTATATTTACCTTTTGGGTGTGGGAACCAGGTGAGCTCATCAGCCCCACCCAAGGCACAGCAATTGTGCCTAGCTAAAATCCTCTTCAGCTCCACGCACTCCCTCTCCATGTCTCTGACAGGCCAAACCTCCGAACCCTTCCATCTAGCTTCCGTTAGCTGGTCCTGCCTATAAATTTTTTTGAAATCACTCACCTTATGCCATCCGGCTTCCCAAAACCTCTGCAAGAGAGCGTGAAGATGGGGGTACTAAAGTGTGATGGGAGGAAAGCCATCCCACGAGTCGTGCCAGAACTGTGCTTCCATTCCACCTTTAACGATCCAAAAAAGACCTCTTTTTTATCAACGCAGCCCCCTTCTTGAGCGTGTCCCAAATCACAGACCCGCTCCCCAACAGACAATGTCGAGGAATGTCCTTATTGGGGATCCCAGGGAGGTACTTGTGAGCCAAAACCTTGGCCCATATCCGGTCCTGCTCAGTACACCATCTCCAGTACAGTTTGGCAGCGAGGGCCGAACCCGCCAACGTGGATTGTCTAAGACCCAATCCACCCAACCGCTTTGGGCTGAAGACAACATCCCAGCGGATAAGACTCCATTTGGTCGAGGACAAGTTCCCCGCCCACAAAAACTGCCGAGAAAGAGAATCCAGATCCTGCACAAGACTAGCTGGCGCCACCTGGAGCATGCACCTATAAAGGGGAAGAGCCTGGACCACCGACTGAATCAATTGTACCTGACCCGCGAAAGATAGCCATCTGTGAGTCTAGTGATTCACCTTGGCATGGAATTTATTCAGGATAACCTGCCAGGACTCTCTCGACTGCCTCCCCGTGGAAACAGGTATCCCCAGGTACATAACAGGAAGACTGCCAATCTGAAACCGTAGAATCTCAGCCACTCTTCTTTGGATAGCCAAAGGAGTATTGAAGAAGAATATGGATGATTTCTCCTCATTAATAACCTGTCCCGAGGCCTCGAGATACTCATCCAGGCAACCACAGATATTTCTCGCCTCTCTGATGGTGGCCGCTCCCATCATGGCCATGTCGTCCACAAATTGGAGGTGCAAAAGAACCGAGAGATCTCCGCCCCATCTCCATCCGAGAATCTCCCCCTGCCTCGTGAGCTCTCTGATTCTCCTGCCTAACCCCTTCGCCAGAAGAAGGAACAAATAAGGGGATAGAGGGTCCCCCTGCCTCAGGCCCCTAGTAGCCCCAAACAATCTCGTGTGCTCACCCTTGACCAAGACCGAGAATGAGGTCGAGGAGACACAACTCATGACCCAGTCAATCCATTCTCTCTCGAACCCAAAAGCCTGCAACACTCTCCGAAGAAAGGACCAGCTCACCCTATCATACGCCTTCGACATATCCAGTTTGATAAACATAGCCTTCTCCTTAGCCTTGGCCATCGAATGGACAGCCTCCGTGGCTAAGACAATACCATCCAAAATCTGCCTGCCCTCTACAAAGCCACTCTGCTCCTCCGCAACCAGCTTCTTCAGGCACTTCTTCAATCTCTCTGCAATTATTTTCGTCAGAATTTTGTAAATAACATTGCAGAGGGAAATCGATCAGAATTGGCTGAGATGGTTCGCTCCCTCCTCCTTCGGAATGAGAGCCAGGAAAGTGGAGTTCAAAGCCTGCAACATCTACTTATTAGCTTGTGACTCTCGGACCACAGCAAATAAATCCTCCTTAATGATATCCCAAAATTCCTGGTAAAACTCAATCAGAAAACCATCCAGACCAGGGGCCTTACCTTTCTTCATCATAAAGACAACCCTCTTCAGCTCCTCAATCGAAACCGGGCAATTCAAATTTACCTTCATGTCTTGGGATACTATCGAAGGAATACAAGAGAGTATCAAGTCCTCCTTGGCTGCGTCCCTCTGCCCTTCCTCCTAGAAAAGGTCGCTAAAATAATGCTCTGCCTCATTGCAAATATCTCTAGTAGAGGAGACCACCTCCCCCTATCAGTTACCAGAGAAGTAAGCACATTACCGTGATGCCTGGCTTTGACCGAATTGAAGAAGAACACTGTGTTCCTATCCCCCTCTTGCAGCCAATCAATCCTAGCCTTCTGTTTCCAGAAAATCCTCTCTCAGCTCCCATTCCTCGAGGGTCCTAACCGCCACCCCTTCTTTCCTCAATAAAGCCTCAGTCAGGCCCTCTTCTCTAATCAGTCTCGTGACCCCATTCAGCTCCTCCTGCGCCTTCTTTTTTTCTTGAAAAATATTCTCGAAGCTCTGCCTGTTCCATCTCTGCAACTGATATTTGATGAATTGGAGCTGCTTCACAAAAACATACATCGCTGTCCCAAACGAAGGGCGGCCCGCTCTCCACCATTCAGAGATACGGCTATACAAATCCTGGTCGCGCAGCCACATAATCTAAAATTTGAAGGGTGGCTTCTGTTGTTTGACCGTCGAAGAGATGCTGAGCTTGATTGGCCAATGGTCTGACCCCCGCCAATCTAAAATCTCAAAACTTAGCATCCACCTACCCCCCACCCAATAACAGGACACCATAAACCTGTCCAGCCGCTCCGCAATAAAGGTGTTATCCAACCTCCTGTTGTTCCAAGTGAAGCATCCATTGCTCGGTTTAATGTCCACCAGATTAAGTTCCGTCATCTTTTCATAAAGAAGAGAAGAAGACGGTTCTAATTTGATACTTCCACCTCTTTTTTCTGAGAGATCCATAATCGCATTGAAGTCCCCTGCAAGGATCCATGGCAGATAAGGGAATTCCTTACGGACCAGCTGAATGCTATTCCACACCGTGATCTTACCTTGCAAATCAGTGGGGGCATAGACGTTAGACAGTAGCACATACTCTCCTGAGTCCGCACACAAGGCTACCATAGATAGCAGTAATCTGAAGGCAATCCAGACCACTGGTGTAACCTTCTTAGGATTCCAAAAACAAGCCAATCCACCTGCAGCTCCGTTAGCCCCAATGCATTGGCAGGACCCCTGACCCCATATTCTTGGGGCTATATTCATCATATACTCAACTGACACCTTGGTCTCTTGCACAAAGAGAATGTCCGAATGTTGACCTCTGACTAACTCCCGAATAGCTTTTTGTCGAGGGCCGCTATTCAAGCCCCTCACATTCCATGATATCGTAATCATTTGGAGGGTGGCTGAAAGTGATCGTCGAAGGTCTTCACTGACCCTGATTCCACCAAATTCTCCCCAATCATCTTAATTCGCTATATATCCTTCCTTTTGCCCACTTTCCCACTCTTTTCTGGACCCCCTTTTCTACTGTCTTTTTGTTGAATCCCCAGGCCAGGAGGAGTTTTCCTACGCTTTTCCTCCTCCTCCAATCCAGATTATGGCGCCTTATCTCTGCCCGCCCCTGTTTGGTTTCTCCCTTCAATCAATTCTGCTAAGCTTTGCACTTTTCCTTGTCCCTCCACCATCTCCGTTAAGGAGGCTTCACCTATTTCCTTCAACGACAAAGGGACATCCTGCACCACCTGGTCATCCTCCTCCATAAGCACCTCTCCAACAGCCAGGCTTGTATTAGTCTCTTGCTGTCCCAGCTCTTCCAAAATCTCAAATCGGTTAAAGGAGTTTGCCTCTTGCCTCTCCAAGAAGGTCCTCTTATATCCCTTATTTCTACTTCTAGACTTCGCCTGCATAAATCCATCTGGGTCCTTCCTCTCGCCCCCTCCAGACTCTTTCCTTTTTTCCTCAGCTAAAGTTTTGTTCATGGGAGGCAAGGAAGAAGGCTGTTGTTCGTCCCTTGAATTTTTTGGGCATTTCCTTACTAGATGTCCATACTCATGACATAGACGGCATTGGAAGGGCAATGTATCATAATCCAATTGCTGGATCCATGAGTACTCACCTGCACACATTTCCACCGCATCAGGTAACGGCTTGCTTAAATCAATCTCAACACATATTCGGGCATATGTCATGATCTTCTTTCCTAACATTTGTGAGGACAGCCCCACCGATTTTCCTATTAACAAAGCTATCATCACCAGGACATCCTCCCTGCAGCATTCCACCGGTATTCGTGGAAGGCGTACCCACACTGGCACCCTGTTTGATAGCTCCTCTGTAGGGTTAAAACCAGCATGCCACGGCTTCAGAAAGAGTCCTGCCTAGTTATAGAAGTACGGTCCACCTTCAAACACCCTATTTCTATCCTCCAGGCAGTTGAAAGTAACCATGAAAAAGCTGTTAGCCAGCAACATCAGTTCCATTTCCCCTACAAGCTCCCACACCCTGCGAGCCCAGCTTTCAAAAAAAGGAACAAAAACTTTCAATCCCAGGAATTTTCAATATAATGAATGTTTGGAGAAGTATTCAACATCCTCCTCTATCATTTTATAAGGGATAACCAGTTTTGGTCTCTCAGTGCACCTTTCCAGGTAGCCATTTACCTTAGAGATTCTTGACCCTCCTGCTGATCCACTGCCCTGCACCCCTGGGTACTGCTGTTCATCCATCACTTCTTTCATTCTTACATCCTGCACCTGAGAGCTTCTGCATACAACTTCCCTGAAGCTTCTTTCTCCTCTGAAATTTTTCTGACCCTGCTGATCCATAGCGCCTGTTGAGTCCTGCCCTTCTTCCTCCCTATTGCTTCTGTGCTTACCTCTACCCCCCTAACGCCCTGTTGCTCCTGCAAACTTCCAACGAAGGGCTCCCACTAGCCAGGGCACGGCTGCCCTAGCTGCACCACGCGTTGCAGCGCACGCCCAGGTTCACCATCGCGCCGAGATCCCTGTCAACTTCATTATTTTAAATTTGAGGTTCTTTTTCATTATTCAACATTTTCTAGTTTTGTATTCTATGATTTGTTGTTTGTATTTAAATTTTTTGGTTAAATGTTTTCATATATATATATATATATATATATATATCAAATAATCTATTTGTTAATTACATGATTTTTGGTTGGCTGATCTTTTTTTAATTTTATTATTATGTTGGTGCAACAAAAATTAAAGTGAACCACTCATGCCATTACACTTCTTTACTACCAATTTAGGTTATACCTTTCAACGTAACAGTCAAAATAAATAAATGATTTAAAAATGGCTATTAAGGTTTTTAGTAATGTCAAATCTAAAATAATTAAATATTATCGCACTCACACCATTACACAAAATTACTCCCAATAAGTAACTATCGATATAATTAATTCTATTAGAATTATATATATATATATATATATATATATATATATATATATATATATATATATATATATATATAATATATATATACAACAAAATAAATAATTTTATTTACATATAAAAAATTAACTTATTTATATTAAAAAAATCTGAATTCTAATTAAAATGTGTTGATAGACTTATGAAATCTTCATAAATTAAAATTCAAAAACATATTAAAAAAAAATCTAACATAGATGTTTATTTAGCAATAAAAAGTTTCTCATATGTATTTCACACAACCAAAAATTATTTAATGATACTTCACTAATAATATTTTTTCAATTTCTTTACTACTTTCAATATAAATAAACATAGTTTAAAAAAAAAACTATCAAATAATTTTATTACAAATAAATAGATTTAAATTATATGTAATGTAACATTTTTTTTATATAATTATTGATTAGGTCTAAAATAAATAAAAAATAGAAAACGAGACTTAATATTTTAATGATAAATAAATATTATTTTTTAAATCCCTCAATTTTTAACTTACAATTTTATTTGTAACTTTTGGCTAGGAGTAGATTGAAGTTGTGCACAGTAATGAAGATTTGCTCTCATCCAAAATAAGTTTAATATCTATCCCAACACTAAACATTTTTTTTTTAATTATAGTGTTTGATATTATGTAGGACAAAGAAGGGATTCAAGAATCTATATGGAGCTTGGATCAACATCCTCTTTTACTCAATCTAGAATTTCTAGCATTCAATCCATTTACTGAATCCCTTAAGGTTGGATTTATTTGGGTTCATCTCCCACACATCCTTTTGAGTTTTTGGATTGAACCTTGTTATAAAACCATTAGCATTACCCTAGGTGAGTTTCAATTGACAAACCTTATCACTGCCATATTTTTCTGCACAATTTTTCTAGGAATGCTTGTCAATTTTGATATATCCAAGGATCTAACTACAATTTGAGGAGTTACTCTAAACTCAACCTCCTAATTATGAAAAAAATACTTTTAACTTCTAAATAATGAACCAAAATACTATCAATGCAAATAAAAATCCAATAGGTTAGGATTATAAATAATAAATAGTACTTATTCGTATTTAATGTTTTAAATAATTAAAAACCATACATAAATAAGCCTCAACTTAAAATTAGAGTTGACATACAAATTCAAAACTCTAAGAAAAGAATTGACTTGTTATTTTTAGTAACTTAAAATTTAGTAATTTTTACGTGCAAGTGTGCATGGATCTAAAATTCTTCAAAAATAAACTAAATTCTAAAATTAACCTATTAAATGAATTTAAATTAATTTTCAAGTCTAGTTACAAAAATAGATAATTTTTAAATTTATAAAAAAACTTGAAAATAATATTAAACAATAGTTTTATACTCTTAGAGGATTATGTATGGCTTTAAAAAAATATTGAAAATGTCACATAATCAAAAGGGTCATTGAAATTTTTTAGATGGTCACTTTGGAATGAATATGGGATCAAATATATATATGGATCAAAATTTATGGTCTCTTCAAGTTTAGCCTCTTTTTCTGCATCATTCTCCTATGGTTGAGAATAACTTAGCTCTTACGAGTCACCCTAATTGTACTATTTCAATTTATTATTATAAATATTATTCATCTCCCATACTTTAACCTAAGTGTTATCTTCCTACTGTAATCCTTTTCATTATAACAGATACCCATCATATCTTTCTTGCCTTATGTTTATTGTCTTCTTATCCAAAACTTGAACTATCTTTTCTTTATTATTCTTTAGCACTTGTTGATTCCAATCTACTTATTAATCTAATTCACCTTCCCAATCTTATCTATATAAATCATATAAATATAAAATATCAATGACTAGAGAGATATCAACATTTTGTTGCAAACTCACCTCATAAGCATTATCATTGAGTTTGTTCAAAATTTAGCATGGTGTAATTTTCTTGTAATTCACTATGCTATATGTGACTTTTAGATATATCTCTTTCCTCAAGTAAATAATGACTAAATATCCTTCTTGAAATATTTTTGACCTTCCAACATATTCTAATATTTTATAATTTTCAATAATTTTTTGTAACTTTTGTTATACTTTTTCTTGTAACTATTATGTGTGTTCTGTAAATGCTTCCACATCATCACCAAATAATTCTAAAATTGGTAGCTATACCGAATCTAAAACACTCATAGTAGTTATCCAATAAATAATTTAAAATGTTAATTTTTATATTGATCTATTTAGTAAACTATTAAATGCAAACTCAACTTGTATTAAATCTAAGTCTCATTGATTGGGATTCTCTACAACTATACATCTCAACAAGTTTTCCAATCTCCTATTTATAACTTCTATCATTCTATCTATTTTGGGATGGTATGAACTACTTAATTGTAGCTTAGTACCTATCTTCCTCCATAATGTCGCCAAAAAATGACTTATAAATTTTGTGTTATTATTTAATGTAATTGTTTTTAGAACAACATGAAATCTCACAATATCTTTAAAAATAGTTCTGCAACTCTAGTGGCATCATTAGTTTCCTCAAATGCAATAAAATGAACTATGTTAGAAAACCTATCTACAATAAATAAAATTAGATTATTAGATCCCTCTGTATTTGGTAATCCCAATGCAAAATCCATACTAAAATCTATCTATGGTCCTCTTAGAATCAATAATGACATGTACAACCCTATATTTTATGCATGTAGTTTTTCTACTTAGCATATCCTTCACCTTGGAGCATAACTTGTCACATATCTCTTCATCTTAGACCAAAAATACTTTTGTTTCACTAAAGATATTATCTCTATCTTAAAAAAGTGTCTAACCAATCCACCAATATGTAATTATCTTATAATATTGTCTCTGAAAGACCCAATTGGAATACATAATTGTTTCCATTTGAAGAGATAACCATCTAGCATAATATACTCCTCATTAGCATTATTTGTATCACCTGTGAATAGATTTCTACATTGCTCAACTATCTTGCCCAAAAAATGGAATAATATCATATACTTCTTTAATAAATTCAAGTATACGTACTTCACTCACCATAGTAACTAATCACCCAACTCACCTATTTAAAGCACCAACTAATTGATTCTATTTTATTTATTTATTCTTTAACATAAAAGTATAACCATATAGGAAAGATACCCACATTGCATGCCTACTATTTCACTTCTTTTGAGTGTTCACATACTTCAAAACCTCATGATCATTTCATAATATAACATTCTTAGGAACTACATAATTTATCTATTGTCCTAATTATCATATAGCGGCATAAAATTTAACATCATATGTAGAACACTTTATTCTTAACTCACTAATTTTATCACTAAAATACGTTATTGAATTCCCTTATTAATTCAACACGATACCAATCACCATAAATAAAACATCATAATCAAACTCAAACACACATTTAAAATATGGTAATGTAAAAATAGGATTTTCTATAATTTTATTCTTCAATAATTCAAAGTTTTTTGTTGTTGTCCTTGTTCATGCAAATTATTTTCCTTTCATAAATTATTTTATTGGTGGAACAAGACTACTATAATTCTTAATAAATATTTTTGTAAAAGTGGATAAACTATGGAAACTTATTACCTCTGTGATGCTCTTTAGGATAAGAAGCTAAACAATTACCTTTACTATGTCTTCATCTATTCATACACCATCTTCGGAAACTACAAATCCTAAAATACAAAATTGTTCTGGATAAAACTACACCTATTAAAATTTGTAAAGATCTTCTCTTTTATTTACAATTCTAATACCATTGTCAATGGTTGTATGTGATATTATTTAGTTTTAATGAATATTAATATACCATAAAAATAAACTACCACAAACATACCACTATATTTCATATCATTGTGTTCATCACCCTCATAAATGTACTGGGTGCATTAGATAGTCTAAATGATATCACCATCCACTCATTTAAACCATCTCTAGTCTTTAATGATGTTTTACATTCATATCCATCGTGAATTAAAATTTAATAGTAACCACTACTGAGATCAATCTCTGTAAAGTATTTTGATCTTGCAAGAACATCCATCATATCATCTAAATGATGTATAGAAAATCTATATTGGATTATAATTTTATTGATTGTTCTACTATCCACACACATTCTCCATCCTCTATATTACTTTGGAGTTAGAAAGTCTGGTGTTGTAGAAGGGCTCACTCTCTCCCTTACTACACCCTTTCTCACATATTTAGTAACCTACTTATTGAATTCTACATGTTGTGTTTGACTCATCCTATAAGTTTCTTGATTATCTAGATTTGACCCTGGAATCAAATCAATATGATGTTGAATATCTCTCTTTGACGGTAAATCATTTGGTAACTCATTAGGTATAACATCTACATATCTTTTCAATATTTTTTTTTGATTTTGTTGGTACTTGAACCACTTATGTGTCTTCTTTCTTTGCTACTAATGCATAACAACAACATACCAACTTCATATCTTTGATAAATTATTTTATAGCTAGCATGCTTTCAACTTACCCTTCTTCTTTAAGGTAACAAAACTAACTTCATACCATCTTTCCATTAACTATATTTGTCTTTTGCTTCATCATGAATTGATTTTCTATAAAGCTACCATGGCCTTCCAAATAACCCATGACATCCATCTACTATTATAAAATCATTCAATATTTCATCCTTTTAAGATATACCTATATAAAACTTAATTAAAGACCTTTTATTTATTATACATTCCCTATGTTAAACCATTAAATCTGATAAGGATTAGGATATTTTTCACAATGTAAACATAGTTTATCAATCATATCTTTAGAAACTATATTTTTAAAACTACTACCACATATAATTACCTTGCATATCTTACCTCCTAAAATATACATTTCTTCAAATATATTTGTTCATATCAATGTGTCATCACCTTTTTTATTCTTTGAATATTGTTTCCCTAGAGAAATTATTGTTTTACTCATCATGAGATTTTCTCCAATGTCTATTTCTTCAACTTTAAAATTTTACTATTTCATCTCAATTTTAACTAAATTCACTCTTGGGTGATCCTTTTGCCTCCTTTCTTAGTCTTATTAGTATGGAAACTCAAATTCAATATGACCTTCTTCTCCACATCTATATAAAATAAAAGACTTGTACTGATTTGGAAAACATCCCCTAACACCACCATAGCTTCATCTTATCTGAAATACTCTATCTCTTTGCTGGTATTGAAACCCTTATGTATTATATTCTTTTTTTTATAGACCATGTGATGATTATACTCTAGTGGTGTTAAAAACATCTATATTTTTATTAAATCCACTTCATCCACTTATTGTATGGTATTTTCCTTTTTTTGGCCCAGTACCTGTTTGTCTTAAATTTTGTCTATTGTTTTCTTCTATCTTAAAATATAAGTGATAAGATTCCACCATGAAAATTATTTTATTAATGCTTAACTCATCTTAAATAGAAATCTTTAATCCATTTACATACTTTGTGGCTATCTAATATTTTGTCTCATCATGCTCCTCTTACATGGAAAGCTTGTAAAACTCATCTGTATAGTCTTATGTATTATGATTCTTCTATCTCAAATTTTGAATTTTGATATATCTAAGGATCTACTTATAATATGAGGACCAACCATGAAATCAACCTATTGACTATGAAAGCCTTCCTTTTAATTTGTAAAAATATGTTTATATTAGTCATTTAACCATATACTGTAATACTTCCAAGATAGAGAGGGATACATATTAGTGTAGTGATTTCCTCCTTAGTCTTCTTACCATGAAAAAGTGGATTATAAGAGTGTTTTCTCCTATTAAGGTTTCGATATGTTTGATGATGCAGAAAAAGAGGCCATGCTTATGGAGGCCATAACTTCTGAGTTGTAGCTCTGTTCAAGTGCATCTTTATTCCAAAATGACCATGTTATAAACTTTAATTCAACCATAAATCAGATTTTATGGTTATAGATGTTTTAGATATATTTAGAAGCAATAGGTGACAATCTGAAGGTCTGAAGTTATAGATTAATAATATTTTTGGTATTTTCCTATTTTTATAAATTATATATTTTTGTAAACAGACTTAAACATCAATTGATACTCATTCAATATGCTAGTTTTAGTGTTTATTTTATTTTTGGATATTTTTTATAGCCACACATGTTTGAATACAAAAAAATTAAAAAATATAAATTGATAAAAATAATAGGTGTATTTTTATTATTTTTAGAGTCTTAAATTTTTTCATGTCAACTCCAATTCTGAGTTAAGGGTTACTTATACATGTTTTGTAATTATTTGAATCATTTAATATGAATCAATATAAATATTTTTTATAATCTTTACCTATTAGTATTTTCCTGTCTTGATAGTATTCATGTTCATTATTTATTAGCAGTCAATTTTGAATATTAAAGGTGTAGGAGATGGTGAGAGTATGAGGAGGAATCACTTATATGAAGAAGAATATGCAAGATCTACAGAGGCATGTAGAAAAATCAACTGAGAGTGTCACAAATCAAAGACAAAGTAACATAGAAAATAATGTCAAGCATGACACAAATTATGAAGAGGAAATTCTACAAGAGGGGTATCAATAGAAACAACCACTATCAATGGAAGAGAGGATGGTTAAAACTTTAGAAGCAAACAATGAACTAATGAAAGTTGACATTACATATTATGGAGGAAGTTTATTATTACAATAATTGATAGATTATATAAATAGCATGGAGAAGTTTTTAGAATCAATAACTATGACTGAATACAAGAAGATAAAGTTTGTATAAAAAAAATTAAAGGGTCATGCAATGATTTGGTGGGATCACTTGCAAAAAAAAAGAAGAAAAAAGGTAATGATAATATCAACTCATGGAAAAATATGGAGAAGAAACTGAGGGAGAAATATCTTCATGAGAATTATCAATAAATCCTATATAGAAGATTAAAAAATTTGAGGTAGAAGGATCACTATATATATATATATATATATATATATATATAGTTTTACAAGATTTCAGTATGGGTAGATCATGATGAAAAATAAGAATAAATGGCCACAAGTTATGTAAATGGTTTGAAGTTTTTGTTTGAAGATGAGTTAATCATGTATAGAATACTTTACATGGAGGAATCTTATAAATTATCTTTGAAGGTAGAAGTAAATCAAAATAGATAAAATTTTAGAAGAACATCTATTGGGCCAAAAAGAGGAAACTCCCATCTTATAATTGGGTTAGGTGTATTTAATAAAAATAGGGGTTGGTTACACACCACTACATCATAATAATCATGTGGTGTGGAAAGACAAGAAGATAATAGAAAAGGGTTTAAAAACTGCCAATGAATAAGATGATTTCAGAGAGGACGAAGCTATGGTGGTGGTAGGTAATGGTTTATAAATTAGTGTAGGTATTACATTAGTTACATATGTGGGGAAGAAGGCCATAGAGTGTTTTAGTATCCACACTAACAAAATCAAGAAAGCAGGCAAGAGGATCAACTAATACTGAATTTAGTTGAAGCTTAAATGGAAGAGCAAAATATTAAAGTTGTAGTAATAGATATTAGAGAAAATATTGTGATGAGATGAAAAAATTTTGATCTAAGGAAAAAACAAGTGTAAAATAAATAAGGTGGTGAATCATGGCTATGAACAAATATATTTCAAACAAGGTGTACTTCAGAAGATAAGATATGTAAAGTAAGTATTGATAGTGGGAATTATGAAAATATGGTTTCTAAGGACATGATATTTAAATTACATTTTAAATTTGAATAACATGCTAATCCTTATCATATTTCATGGTTTAAGAAAGGGAATGAAGTTACAAAAAGATAAAAGGTGCATAATCAAGTTTTATATAGGTAAAACATACAAGGATGAAATATTGTGTGATGTAATTATTTTCCAAGGTAGCTTGATATAAAAATGAATCATAATGGATCAAAAAACACATATACTTTCTAGAAAGGTGGTATGAAGGTAGTTTTATTACCTCTTTAATAAAAACTATAGGTTAATGTTTTGCATTAGTATTGAAGAATGAAGACTCAAATGTGATGCAAGTACCAACAGAAAGATAAATAAAATTTAAAGATAAGGTCAACTTGTGGAAAAATATGGAGAAGAAGCTAAGGGGGAAACCTTTTCATGAGGATCATGCAAATCCCTATACAAAAGTCTTTAAAATTTGAGACAAAAGGATCATAATTTACAAGAGTAAATAGATGAAGTTTACAAACTTTCTATATGCAAGGATCATGATGAAATTAAATAACATATGGCTGTAAGATATATAAATTAATTAAATTTTTATATTCAAGATGAATTAAGCATGCACAAAATACTTTGCATGGAGAAATCTTATCAACTAGGTTTCAGGGCAAAACAAAACTAAAATAGATATAATTTCAGAAGAACATCTATTGGGCCAATAAGAGGGAAATCCCATCCAATAAAGGAAGGAGGTGGATATATTATAAATAGATGTGGGTTTCATACCACTAGATGATAAGCATCACATGGTGAAGAAATATAAGAAGATAATATACAAGTGTTTTAAAAATAGCAAAGAGCAAGAGGATTTTAGAGAGGACATAACTATGGTGGTGGTAAGTGATGGTTTCTACATCAACATAGGTATTAAGTTTTTTACATATATTAGGAAGAAGGCCATATAACATTTAAATGTCAACACTATAAATATTAAGAAAGGAGGCAATAGGATCTCCCAAATGTCAATTTAGTTCAATTTGAAACATAAGAGAAAAATATTGAAGTAGTAGTAGCATATATTGGAGAAAATCTCATTATGAGAAGAATAATTATTTTTCTAAGCAAATAACATGTGTAAAATAAATAAGGTGGTGATGCATGATTAAGAATAAATAAGGTGTGATTTAGGAGGTAAGATATGCAAGTTAATTATAGATAGTGGTAGTTGTGAACTTATGATTTCTAAAGATGTGATTGAGAAACTAGATTTAGATTGTGAAAAGTAATCTAATTCTTATCAAATTTAATGGTTTCTAAAATAGAATGAAGTTATAGTAGATAAAATATGCTTAATCAAAATTTATATAAGTAAAAATTACAAGTATGTAATTTGGTGTAATGTTACACCAATGGATGCATGTCATGTGTTATTAGCAAGTCCATGGTAGTTTGATAGAAAAATAATTTCTGATGAAGTAAAGAACATGTATAATTTATGATGGTAGTTTTGTTATTTTTTAAATAAGAAGAGCATGTTGACTGAGAATTAATTTATCAAGGATGTGAAGATGACATGTTATTATTATACATTAGTAGAAAAGAAAGAATACATAAAAGTGGTGCAAGTACCAATAGAAGTAATATTAGTGTGGAAAGGTTATGCAGATGCTATACCTGATGATTTCTTAGATGGTTTATCACCAATTAGTTATATTCAAAATTAAATTCATTTTATTCTAACATAATCTATAAAAAATTAAGTATCTTATATGATGAGTCAAACAAAACATGTAGAATTAAATAAAAAGGGTACTAAATTAGTAAAGAAGGGTGTAGTAAAGGAGAGTATGAGTTCATGTGCAACATCAACATTGATAAATTAAATGAAATATGAAGGGTGGAGGATGTATATGGATAGTAGAGAAATAAGTAAAATTACAATCAAGTACATGTTTCCTATACCTCATTTAAATGATACGATGGATGTTCTTGCAAGAGTAAAATATTTTTCCAAGATTGATATAAGGAGTGGATACTATCAAATTTATATTCATGAAGGAAATGAATAAAAAACAATATTCAAGGCTAGATATGTTTTATATGAGTGGATGGTGATGCCATTCAGATTATCTAATGCATCAAACACATTTATGATGGTGATGAAAATAATGATATGATAATACAGTGGTAAATTTGTGGGGGTCTATTTATCTAATATTTTAATATTCAATAAGACTAAAGAAGATAAATTACAACATCTGATAATGGTATTATAATTGTTAATAAAAGATAGTCTCTATACAAATTTTTAAAAGCACAAGTTTATGCAGAACAGTCTAGTATTTTTGGGATTTATTGCTTTATCAAATTGTGTAAAAATGGATGAATAAAAAGTAAAGTTAATTGTTGAGTGGCCTATCAAAAACAACATCATAGAGGTAAGAAGTTTCCTTGGTTAATAATTTTTTTATATAGAGATCATTAATAATTTTACTAGTCTTGTTACAGTAATAAAAAATTGTTTGACAGGAAATGAATTTGCATGGACAAGGGTAGAAATAGAAATCTATGAGTTGTTGAAGAATAAAATTATAGATAGCATATTTTAGAATTACCAAATTTTAGAAAAGTGTTTGAGGTTTATTGTAATGCTTTGTCTATATGAATTGGTAATGTGTTGAGTTAAGAAGGAAATCCAATAGCATATTTTAGTGAAAAACTAAATGAGCTAAGAAAAAAGTATTCTACATATGATTTTGACTTTTATATCATTGTACATGTATTAAGACATTAGAAGAATTACATGTTTCCTAAGGAATTTATCTTATCCACTGATCATGAGGCTTTGATGTATGTAAATGCTCAAAAGAAGTTAAATAGTAGGAATGAAAAGTGGTGTCTTTATTGCAGGGTTTTACATTGGTGTTGAAGGAAAACAAAATCAAGTAGTTGATGTTTAGATCAGGTGATTGGGAATAATATCTATTGTGGTGAGTGAACTAGTTGGATTTGAATTTATCAAGGAAGTATATGATATTGATACATATTTTGGTAACATAGTTTAACAATGTTAGAATCCATTAACCGGTGATACAAGTGATGTTTATCATGAGTATATTGTATAGGATGGTTATCTCTTTGAAGGGAAAAAATTATGTTTTCGAATTTTATCTCTAAATGGCAATATTATAAGATAATTTCATAGTGGTGGTTTCAATGGACATTTTTTAAAGACAAATACAATAATATTGATAGAGGAGAAGTTTTTTTGGCTAAAGTTGAAGAGATATGTAACAAGATTTACTTTAAGGTGTAGGATATGTTAGGTGACAAAATGACATGCACAAAACATAGGACTGTATATGCCATTACCATTGTTGAGAAGACCATAGACATATTTGAGAATGGATTTTATGTTGGGATTAATAAATAATTAGAGAGGTAATGATTAATTTTTTTTAATTTTAGATAGGATTTATAAGATGGTTCATTTTATTACATGTAAAAAACTGAATGATCCCATTAGATTTGTTAAATTATTTTTCTAAAGATATTATGAGATTGCATGCCATTCCAAAAACCATTATATCTTATAGGGAAAAAATTATAAGTCATTTTTGGGGGAATTATGGAGGAAGATAGAGACTAATCTACAATTCATTAGTTCATACAATCCCCAAATAGATGGATAGACATAAGTTGTAAGTAGGAACTTCATAAATTTATTGAGATGCATAGTTGGAGAGAAACCTAATCAATACGACTTGCTTTTACTAAAAGATGAGTTTTTATATAATAGTTCAGTGAATAGATCAATATGAAAAAAAACATTTTAAATTATTTATGGTATAAATATTATGAGTGTTTATATTTGGTACAATTAATGATGATGCAAAAGCATTTGTGGGACATAAAATAGTTACAAATAAGAAAAATGTTACAAAAAATAATGATAAGATTAAAGCAATAGTAGATGCTTGAAGAAGGTCAAAAATATTTGGATAATTAGAGTCATTAATGGTTTACTTGAGGAAATATATATGTATGAAATGCAAATTTAACAAGTTGAAGTATAAAAAAATTAAACCATGCACAATTGTGAAAAAAATCTATGGTAATGCTTATGTGGTTAGTTGAGCACATAATTTTAACATATTTAAAGTATTTAATATTTAATATTTATATGAATTCCATGGTGAAAATGGGGAAGGTGAATAATATGAAGTAGTAGATTGGCAACAACATACATGTGCTAAAGAAGAAGAAAGAAAAGATAGTGTAGGTCCTGGATAAGAATATAGTAAACACAAGGCAAAGAAGTTCTAATAGTTATTTGGTACAATGAGAATGATTAAAATATCAAGATAATACTTGGATAAAAAATGGGATCTAAATAATATTGATAAGAATAAATTATATTAGTACAAACAGAGCAGATTCTTGGAGCTAAGTTATTTTCAAGAAGAGGAGAATGATGCAGAAAAAGAGGCCAAACTTCTAAAGGGAATAGCATTTGATTTTTAACTCTGTTTGAGCCCATCTTCATGCCAAAATGACAATATCAATTTTTTTGGTGTATCTATAACCCAGTTTTTACTATTATGGATTTATTTTAATATTTTTGGAGGCTATACATAACCTTTTGCGGGTCTAAATTTGTAGTTTAATATTATTTTTTGTATTTTTCCAATTTTATAAATTATATATTTTTGTAATAAAATTTTTAATAAAATTGATATTCATACGATATGTTAATTTTGGTATTTTTTTGTATATTTTTAGAGTTGTGCATGCTTACATGTAAAACTTAAAAAAAATAACAGCTTCTAAAATACGAGTTCAAATTTTATTATTTTTAAGGTTGTGAATTTTTGCATCTCAACTCTAATTCTAAGTTGAGGGTTATTTATGTATGATTTCTAATTATTGAATAGTTCAATATGAATCAATACAAGTTATTCTTTCAAAATATTTGCCTATTGGTATTTTATTATCTTGATAGTATTCAAGTTCATTATTTGAAGTCCTTAATATAAATGAGGATGACATTGATTTAATGAATAAAAAATAGGAGACACATATATTTTGAATGTAGTGGATGAAACCAATGTATAACCAAAGGAAATAATATAAAAATAAAAAGGTTCACGTGTTTTAATGGAAATGTTTTAGTATTATAACTTGATCAAAAGTTTTATCCCTTTCTTCCCATATTTGCCTCTTACAGAGAAGGGAGATTGGACCACATTATATATGGAAAAAAGGGAAGTCATAAAAAAATGAAAAACAAAATAATATTATATTAAACTCATATAAAAGAGACAATCAACATAAATCACATGGTGAAATTAATATTGTTCTAATTTAGTAATTCGTTAATGGTTTGTTAAAGTTTGGTAGATGATTTCTAAATAGTTTGATGATCATTCCTAGATTATTGGAAGATGGTTGGTTGTTGGATGGTTAACAATTTAGTAAATATTTATATGTTCTTCTATCCCTAGCTCTACATGCGAAGGGGTTTCGTTTGAAATTCAATGTTTTATAGTATTCTCTAATGTAAAAGGCTACATAAGATTTCAAAATTCATTTCTACCCATACCTAAAAAATAAAGAAATTGTTTGCAAATAAAGATAAAAAGTAAGTTTATAAATTTATTTTGAAAAATGGGAGATCTAGATATCTTCAAAAGACATAAAAAATTTATGTGTTTTGTAATAATATAGTAAGAACTTTAAAATATGTGGAGAATATAAAACATTATCCAATCCATTTTTATAAGATTAAAAAAATGCAGTTATCTTTGTTGCTCTATTTCAAAGTAGAATTTGAGAATGATATAAAAAATAATAAGTTTCATGGTATTTGTTACACTAATGAATAGTTAAGGTTTAACAATGGTATATTAAAGAGGAAGAAAAAAACTCCAATAATAGTAGTTAATCATCAACTATGAAAACTAATATAATTGATTGTGACATGAATATGAACTGCAATATTTATCTCTAAATGTTTGGATAAATTATTTAATTTAATTAATAGACCATTAATATATTAAAGAATAAGAGAAGATAAATACATGTTTATATTATATCAAGATTCTTAAATGCACTAAAATTTATGTGTATTTATACTGTTCTTAAGTTCAAGTAAAAATTTTATTAGTTGGAAAGGATATCTTATAAAAATAAAATAATATGACCAATAAACATGGGTACATTGTAATTGACTAGGATAATACTAACTAAAAGGAAATTATTGATATGATTGGAAATAATATAATTATATATCTCAAAATTAAGAGCAAAATAATTAGATCCACAACAAAAATTGGAGAAAGAGCATAATACTTGAATATTACAATTGAGACACTTCAAAGGGGAAATCTCCATAATAATGCAATAAGAATAGAATTCACACTATGATGATAAAATACTAACCAATACCTTTTATATATAATATACTTAGCTATGGTTATTCTATAGGCTGACGATACTAATAACAATCCACAAGTAAGATAAATGTATCCCTAAACACAAGATAGGTTAAGGGCATATAATTCCCCTCACCTTAAAATTAATGTTGTCCTTAACATTGAATAAAACTAGGATGTTGTTGTAGGAATGTTTCTTCCTCTCATGTTGCATCTTAAAAATACAAGTTGTTCCATTTGATCAAATAGTCCTTAATCACTCTAGGTTGTATTTGCTTAGTGCATATTTGAGGGATCTCTTCAGGTTTTAGAATGACTTGACCTTCTTCATCCATTTTAGGGAACTTAGTATGAGTGGAAAATCGAAGTATAATTGCCTTCGTCAAGTAAGATACTTGTAATACCATATGTATGCAAGTGGATATGATTAATTTCATCTTGTAATCCAAACTACCAATTTTTTGTAACAACTAATGAGGGTCATATTTCTTAGGTGATAAAGATTTATCATTTTTTGTGCTTAAAGACATCTTCTTATACAACTAAAAACACACAAACACCATATCACCTATGATAAATTTCCACTCACTAAGATAGTTATCTAGTTATTTATTCATTCAATTTTGTGCTATTAGTACATTCTCTCACAAACTGACTAGTACCTCCTTTTGATGGTGAACTTGTTCCTCAATATCTTGAACCTTGGGATGCATAGTTAAAGCTAAAATTATGGATGGGGGTGATACCCATATAATTGCACAAAAGGATATGTTTTTAAAGAATTGTGAAAAGAAGTTTTTATCAACTTTTAAAAGTGGTAGCCAATGAACCCATTTGTCCTCTTTATCAAAAAAAGTAGCAAACGTACCTGTCTAGATATTTATTAACTAACTATGTTTGTCCATTACAATGAGGATGATAACATGAGCTATGAGCCAACTAGGATACCAAACATGTAAATTTAGTGAAAAAATAACTATTAAATTTATCAGATCTCGATTACTTACAATTATGTTTATATTGCCATCCAATTTCTTAACTAAATTTATAAACATAAAAAATATAATACTAACAACAAATGGATGTGATAAGAATTAAAAAATGATTATATTTGGTGAGTCAATCCAAAATGATTATGATAAATTTTTTAACCATAGAATATGATAACCCCATAATGAAATCCATGTAAATCTCTTCCCTACACTGGTTAGGGATGGATAAAGGATGTAAAAGATGTGTTGTATTAATGGTTTCACCTTCGTTTTGTTGACACACCATGCCTTCAACCACATATTTTTGGACATCCCACTTATGTCCTTCCCAAAAGAAATATTTTTTAATTCTAAAATATGTTTCCAAAAATATAGATTGACTTCCAAGTGGAGAGGCATGAATTTTCTGAAGAATTCTATGTTTAAGGAGAGAATGTTTACAAAAGCATAATCTATCATTATAACATAATCTATTTATATTTCATGCAATTTTTTGAGATTAATTAGAACCTACTAAAAATATGATTCAAATCCTTGGTAGCACTATCATTTTCCCATTCTGATCTTGTATCCTCTAGCCAATCTTCTTACCACATGGTCATGGAGCATAATAATGCCTCATCTGATTCATCCCAATGAGAGAGGGCATTTACCACCACATTCTCTTTTCATTTATTATAAATTATTTAAAAATTATGGAATAAAATTTTAGTCACCCATTTGTATTATTATTTTGATGAAAATAGTTATTCCAAATAATATTTAAGGATATCGTGATCACTCTTTACCTAAAGCTGAGGACCCATTAGATAAGGTCTCCATTGCTTGATTTAATGTAGAATAGCCATCATATCTTTCTCATAGATTGGTTTGATCCTATTTTTTATATTAAGCTATGAAATTTAAAATGCTAGTGGTTTGTCTCCTTACATGATTAAATGCCCCATACCATATCTTGATGCATCAAACTCCACAACAAAAGTTTTTGAAAAATCATGTGTAGCCAAAACTAGAGTTATGAACATAGTCATTTTCAACTATTCAAATTCCTTGGCATCTAAATAAATATATTGGAAGGATTACAACCTCCACAAAGAGGTTAGTTGGGCTAGAATTTTAACATTATTTTTGATAAGCATAAGATAGTAACAAGTTAGCCCAAAAAATCCTTAAAGGTTCTTGGGAACTTGTCACTTCATCATCACCTAGATTTTGTTATCATTAACTTTCAATCCTTCATTTGAAACAATATAAACTATGTAATTCACCTCTTAGATACCAAAATGACATTTGATAGATTTGTCATAAAGTTGATGTTATTATAGAACTGAAAGTACCTATTTCACATTATATGAATGGTCCTCACAATTATTATTATTGTAGGTGAGGATATCTTTAAAAAAGCCTAATACATAATTTATTCAAAATGGCCTAAAATACAATTTATGAAACTTTGAAATGTAAATGGTGCATTTATGAGGCCAAAAGGCTTGACCATAAATTCGTAGTGTCCTTTATGAATTTCAAAAGCTATTTTAGGTATGTCCTAATCATTTATGAAAATATGATGATATCCAAAGTGAAGGTATAACTTGTTAAAATAAATAACACCATGAAATTCGTATATAAAATCATCAATGACTAAAATAGGAAAGTTATATTTGATAATATAATTTTTGAGTTCTCTATAGTCTTAGCACATCCTATAACTATCATCATTATTCCACACCATGACTATCAGGGAGGAATATTCACTTTGACTTGGTCAGATAATTCCTACCTCCAACATCTATTCTACCATATTTTCAATTTCACTCTTCTAGGAATAGGGATAGCAATAGGGATAGATTTTGGGTGCTATAATTCTTTGAATGAGCCTAATGGCATGATCATGTACACCACATATAGGAATTCCTTTTAACATGTTATCAAAAAAAATAGAATGGTCATATATCACCCTTTGTTTCTTTACAAAACATACCACCTTAAGATTTTGAGGATTACTAATACCAAAAAGTGCATGATAGTAAATAGCAAGTTGACAATTTTTAAATTCATCAAAATTGGTTGTGAAACCTCCATATATTCTTCCCCCTCATTGGAAC
>JARHVA010005602.1:755000-765000 GCA_037957365.1 Torreya grandis | reverse complement strand
TACATCAAAACCAAGAAAATACCAAAAGACCATTAGCTAAAAATATTTCCACTTTTAATGAACTGACTGACAAGATTCTATAGACAATTTCCATTCCAATTTGCCTCTAATGACACTTTACAAGGGATAGCCTTGTTAAGTTTTCCACTATTAATCATAAACACTAGATACCATCATTTAATGTCATCTAAATCTTAGATAAGGGATAAATTTATCATAAAATTTATTTGACTTTAATCCTTGTCACTTCCTTTGGACTGTCCCTCTTTATATGGTGAGCTTGAAACCCTAAAAGTGGAAATCGGGGTTGTCTTAATATCTTCAATAACTTTCATCATTGATACTATGCCTTGTTTCATTCTCAAATCTGAGTCATCATCCTCAATTTTATCTTCATATCATTATCTATAATGAGAGGACTAGTAAGGGAACCTTTCTGCTAAGTACAATCTAATATACTTTTTTTTTATTATAGAGGGTTAAATAAAGTTTTAGAAGGTCTTGGTGCATTGTATAAAAGAGATAAAGATAAATCAATTAATCTCAAAATTTTGTTAGAATTTGACTAAGGAGTTGTTTATTGACTTAAATTATAGTTCAGACCAAAAATGATGGGGGAATGTGGAAGGTTTACCCAAATGGACCTAGTTGAAATAAATTCAAGGAGGGGGTTAGTTGTTGGAATCTAGGGTTTGATGAGTAGACTATGCCTACCCTAATATTATTATTTGTCAGTAATCATATTTTTGTTCAAAATAAGATATAAAACAATTATTAAAAACAATTCATAACAATATAGTTTGAGCTTAACTTTAAGGATAGGCTTCTACTACTTAGAAAATCATGCATTTAGATTTGAGAAGTTTGGCCAATGGTTTTCATATTGACAAATGAATCCTTTACCCAAGTAAAATATTAGGTGACTTAGACTAATTTTAAATTTTCCTTATCCAAGGATATGTAGGGGTTTGTAGACACTAGGTTGAGGGGAATTATCTTGTGATTTAATTGTTGTGAGGGAAGACCTTATTTTCCACATCTAAACACTTTGTTAGAAGAACTAGATTCATTCTTAGTTTTATCTGACCCAGAAATCTAAGATATTGGATAGTGTAGGAGGTACCCATCCTTCTTTAGGTTGGAGGATTGAATAACATGATTTTTCTATAGGGAAGGGTTACTTTTTGTCGTAGTATTCTCAACCAAAATAGTCTAGGGTGAGACATTCAACATGGGTGGAGCATTTTTGGAGACATTCTAAACATACGATAGTCACCACCAATTATCTTCCATCAAACATTATTTATGTGAGTAATGAGAGACATGAGGAGAGGGGGAAGGGGAAACTACTTAAGTAGCAGGGACCTACGAGCATAATATGATGTTCTCTAAAATAAGGGAGAAGCAAGGGTTTGAAAATTTTGAAAATATGTTGGGTGAGAGCAGAGTAACTTCCATAGTATCAAAGAATAATTTGTAGACTCTAATTTACTTGTTAATCATGAAAACCAAATATTTATTTTTCTATAATAGCATGGGTTAATGTGACTAATAATAATCTAGTGAAATATACAAAACTAAAAAACTTATTTACAAACAAATACATGTATAATTATTATGTAAGATCTTGAAACTCATAAAATATATTAAATATTTCATAAATTTTTATGTAAAAGTTTTAGTCAATAAGAAAACTAGCTATGCACGAAAAAAAAGTTTGAACAGTACTAAAAATGAAACTAAATACAAACACAAGTACAATCTAAAACTTGAAATATAATGAATTATAATTAAACATCCTATTAAATATAGGCCTCCAAATCCATCATGTTTAATATGATAATGCTTGTGGCTTAATATCATATACCTTACTTCAAAGAATGAAACACATACACTAAAACTAAATAGAAACATGAATACAATCTAAAACTTAAAATATTATAAATTATAATCAAGTACTTATTAATCATCTACTTCCAAAATAATGAACTTGAAAACAATCAAGATAATAAATTACCAATAAGTAAAGATTTTGAAAATAATAAACTATATTGATTCGTATTAAATGACTAATAAAAAATTACAAACCCAAAAAATGATTAAATAAAGCTCAATTTTAAATTAGAGTTGACATATATTTTTTTCAAAAAAACTAAAACCTAAAATAATGTTATTTTTAGTAGCTACTATTTCTAGTAAGTTTCACATGCAAGTGCACGTATCTCTAAAAATATTATGATATAATCTAAACAATAAAAATATCCAATGGGATGAAATTCAACTTAATTTTATGTCTATTCCTAAAAATATACAATTTACAAAAATAGAAAATTCCCAAGAAATCATTACATGGTGATTTTAGACTCTCAAATGATCACGTATGGCCTGAAAAAAATATCAAAATAAAATCTATGTGTATAGGTAAGATTAGGGAAGCAATGAAATTATTGATATCATCATGTGCAAGACCTCATATATATCAATGGGTGAAAATTTATGGCCTCCAAAAGGTTAGCCTATTTTTTCTACGTCATTCTCCTTTGGTTGAAAACAACTCAGCGTCGGTGAGTTACCTTGATTGTACTGCTTCCATTTTTATTTTTAAACCTCCTTTAGCTCCCATTTTATAATCCAAGTGTTTTCTTATTTCTTTAATAATTCCCGTTATACCATATACATGTTATAATTCCCTTACCTTAGTATCTAAAACTTGCACTATATTTTCTTGTTCTTCTTCGGAACTTGTTGCTACTAATTTACTTCTTTATCTTCATCATCTTCACCATATTATCCATATAATTCATATAAATATAAAATAATAAATACTAGATAGATATAAATATTCTATGGTAAACTCACCTTATAATTAATGTCATTGATTTTCTTCACAATTCTATAAGGACCAATTTTTTTGTACTTCAACTTATTGTATGTGACTTTTGGAAATATTTAGTTCCTTAAGTAAACCATTAACAACTCTCCTTATTAAAATAACTTATATCTTCTTCTGACATAAACTGATGCCTTATATTTCTCATTACATTCCTTCAAATTTCTTATTTATTCCTTTTAATTATTATATATGCTCTACAAATGCTTCTACATCATCATTACTGAAATATACAATTGGTAATTGTATCAAATATAAAATACCGATAGGATTTGTCTCAAAAATAATTTGAAATGGTGATTTTATTATTGATCTATTCACTAAACTATTATATGCAAAATTAGCATGTGGTAAAGCTAAGTCTCATTGCTTGGGCTTCTATCCTGCTATGGATCTCGATAAATTTCCCAAGCTCATATTCACAACTTGTAACTATCCATATGTTTATGGATGATATGCACTAATAAATTTTAGCTTAGTAATAATCTTATTCCATAAATTCCTTCAAAAATGATTTATAAATTTTATGTCCCTATCTGATGTAATAGTTTTTTGATCACCATGTAATCACACAATATCCTTAAAAAATAATTCTACAACTCTAGTGACATCATTTGTTTTATTGAATGTAATGAGATTAACCATTTTAAAAAATCTGTCTACAATAATAAAAATTGAATTATTACCTCTCTGTGTGTTTGGTAATCTCAACATAAAATCCACACTTAAATATATCCATGGTCCTCTTAGAAGCGATACTAGCATGTATATTCCAATATTTTGTTCATGCCCTATAGCCACCTAACATATCATGCACCTTTAAAAATACCTTGTCACATCTCTCTTCATCTTTGGCTAAAAATAGTTTTCCTCCACCAAAGCTATTATCTTCATCTTACCAAAATGTCCATCCAAACTGCCACTATGTAATTCTCTTATCATATTATCTTGTATAGACCCAACTAGAATGCATAATTGTTTCCTTTTGAAGAGACAACATTATTGTTTAAGATACTCATCATGAATAGTCTTTATCCCACCTATTAACTTATTATTTCACTATTTAACTATCTTTCCCAAATATGGATCAATATCATATAATTATTTGATAGCTTCAAATCCAACTACTTCACTCACCATAGTAGTTAATAAAGATACTCTCTTGCTCAATGCATCAACTACCTGATTGTATTTTTTAGATTTATGTTTCAATGCAAAAATATACAACTACAATAAATATACCCACTTTGCATGCCTACTATTCAATTTCTTTTATGTATTCACATACTTCAATGCTTCATGATCTATAAATAGGATAAACTCCTTAGCAACTAGATAATGTCTCCAAGGTCTTAATGCTTGTACAATTCAATAAAGTTTAACATCATAAGTATAAAACTTTGTTCTTACCTCATTCAATTTCTCACTGAAATATGATATTGAGTTTCTCTCTTTACTCAACAGAGCATTAATTCCTTCAAATGAAGCATCACAATCAACCTCGAACAATGTTAAAATCTAGTAATTCTAAAATTGGCCTTTCTGTAATCTTCTTATTCAAAAATTCAAATATTTTTATGGCTAATCTAGTCCATGCAATTTATTTCCCTCTCATGCAATCTATTATTGATGCCACAATACTACTAAATTTTTAAATAAATTATTTCTAAAAATTGTCTAAACAATGGAAAATTATTACCTCTGTCATTTTTTTTGGAATAGGCCACTCAAAAATTACCCTTATCATGTCATCATCCATTCTCACACCATCTAATGAAACTACATATCTCAAAAATACCAAACTATTCTACATAAACTTGTACTTCTTCAAATTTACATACAACTTCTCCTTAACAAATCTATTATCATTATCAAATGTTGTAAGTGTTCTTATTTGTCCTTACTTAATATCAAAATATCATCAAAATAAACAAAAAAAAAACTTACCAATATATTCTCATAGTACTATATTCATCAACCTCATAAATGATCTAGGTGCATTAGATAATCTGAATGGCATCGCCATCCATTCATATAAGCCATCCCAAGTCTTGAATGTAGTTTTGCATTCATCTCCTCCCCAAATTTAAATTTGATAATAATCACTCCTTAGATAAATATTGGTAAAATATTTTTCTCTTACAAGCATATCTATCATATCATCTATATGAGGTATAGAATATGTATACTTGATTGTAATTTTATTAATTTCTCTACTATCAACACACATTCCCCATCCTCCATCTTTTTTTGGTGTTAGAAAATCTAGTGTTTTATATGGAATCATACTCTCTCTTATCATCTTATTTCTTAATAATTTAGTAACCTATTTATTTAATTATGTATTTTCTATTGGATTCATCCTATAAGTTGCTTGATTGGGTAGAGTTGATCCTAGAATAAAATTAATGTGACTTTAAATATCCCTCTTTGGTGGTAAACCATCTATTAACTCATTAGACATAACATCTACATATTATTTCAACACTATTGCTTCTTCTATTGGTATTTACACCATTTTCATGTCTTCATTCTTTGCTATTAATACATAACAACAACCTGCTACCTTCATATCATGGATAAATTATTTAGTAGAGATCATGTTTTCTATCTTCTCCTCCTTTTTATTATATAAGAAAAATACCTTTGTACCACCTTTCCAAAAAATGTATGTGTTATCTGCTCCATATTTACTTACATTCATATCGAATTTCCATGATCTCCCTAATAACATATGGCATTCATCCATTAGACCAATATCACACCATATTTCATCATTATATGTTTTTCCTATAGAAAACATGGTTAAACACCATCTATCTAGTGTAATCTAATTTAATTTATTAGACCATGAAATGAAATAAGTATTAGTATGCTTTTCATAATGTAAATTTAGTTTCTCTATCATTTCTTTAAAAACCATATTTTCACAATTACCACCATCTATAATTACTTTGCATATCTTTTCACGCAAAGTATAATTTATATGAAAAATGGTTGATCACAACCATGCATCACCTTATTTATTTTGCACTTTATCCTTCCTTGGATTGATCATGGTTCTTCTCATCATGAAATTCTTTCCAACATCTATAGGTGCAACATCAATATTTTGCTCTTCTATCTCAGTTTTAACTAGATTCACTCTTGGGTGATCTTCTTGCCTCCTTTTTTGATCTTGATAGTGTGGAAACTCAAATTATTTTTACCCTTATTATCCACATATAAAACATACATAATATCTATGTTGATTTATAAACCATCCTCTAACACCATTGTAACCTCATCCTATCGAAAACCCTCTTCATCTTTATTAGTATTGAAACTGTTACCTATTGTCCTCTTGCTTTTCTACACCACATGATGATTGACCTTTATTGGTATTAAACAAACCTCTAGTGGTATTAAACCCATGTCATGATTTTATTTGAAGGGATATGCCCCTTCTTGGACCAAGAAATGTTCTTATGAAATTTTATCTATTTTATTTTTCTTCTACCTTCAAAGCTAATTGATAAGCCTCATTTATGAAAAGTATTATGTGCCTACTTAAATGATATTCAATAGTAAATTTCAAACCATTTACATACCTTATATCCATGTACTCTAATGTTTCATCATACTCCACTCATTTGGAAAGTTTATAAAACTCATCTGTATACTCTCATATATTGTGATGTTTTTCCCTCAAATTTTTAAATATTATGTATAAGGTTTGAGCATAATCCATCAGAATATATTTATAACTCAGCTTCTTCTTCAAATTTGTCCATAGATTAATCATCTCTTTACCTTTTCTCAATCTCTCTTTTTCTAGGTGATCCCGCAAAATCATTGTATGACCTTTCAATTTTGTGCACACAAACTTTAACTTCTTGTCTTCACCATAATATTATACTCAAAAAACTTCTCCATGCTATTTATCCAATCTATAAACTCCTTTGGTTTAAACTACCTCTATAATTTGGAACATCAACCTTTATTTCTTCATTTCTTCCTTCTAAATCTTGAACCATCCTCTCTTCTGTTGATTGTGGTTTCTCTTGTTATTCTTCTTCTTGCTGAACTTATTCATCATGATCTTTGTCCTCCTCATCACCACCTTTTCTTATTCTATGATTCATGATAACTTTGATTAATTTTTCCACTTGCCTTTTTAATTCTTGTATAATCTAGTTGATCTATTAAATACTTCCTCTTCTTCTCACCATGTCTTACTCCTCTAAGATTCAAAAATGCTTTGATACTAGATAATGAACCGAAAAACAATCAAGACCATAAATTACCAATAGGAAAAGATTCTAAAAATAATAACTTATATTTATTCATATTGAATGAATTGAAAAATTTAAAAATCCAAACCATTATTAAATAAGCCTCGACATGGAAATAAAGTTGATATGCAAATTTTCAAAAAAACTAAAACCTAAAATAAAAAATCTACTTTTAGTAGCTGTTATTTATATTAAGTTTAACATGTAAGTGTGTGCATCACTAAAAATATTATGACATACTCTAAATACTAAAATTATCCTATAAGATGAAACTCAACTAAACTTGACTAGTCCTCAAAATATACAGTTTCTAAAAGTATAAAATTCTAGAAAAAATCATTAAATGATAATTTGAGACCCTCATATGATCATGTATGGCCTCCAAAAAAAATCAAAATCAACTCTAAGTAGATAGGGTGGCTTATGGAAGCAATAAAATTTTAAATATGGTCATTTTGGCATGTGGAAGAGCTCAAATGGAGCTATGAGTCAAACGTGTTAGCCTATGGAAGGTTGTCGTATTTGTTTTTCATCATAAATCCCTCATGTTTAATATGATGATTCCTGTAGCTTAGTAACATATATCTTACATTGATGAATAAGACCTTTATACCTATTTTAAAAATATGGATTATATGCATAATATATAATATAAAATATAAAATCATTGATATCTATCATAGAAAGATATGAATTTTAAAATATGTATGTTTTAAATAATTTTCCTAATTCAAACTTATGATAAAAATGAATACAAGAATAATGTCAACCACATAATAAAATAGAGGGAATCCGATATCAACACCATAATATATAATAATATGAAATTTAAGTATATATTTATTGGCTAGAATAAGTGAAACATAATTAACTAAAAATTTAATTATGTATGATATAGATTATTACATTATGAAACATAGTAAACACCAAATGAAAGGAATTACAATAAGTAATATGTCTTATATGTAACTATGCACATAACAAATATTTTACACAATTTAAGTACACAAATCATATATATTGTGTACACGACATTACAATTCCCATAACAAAGTATAATAGCAACTTCAAGTAAACAATAAAATAATAATTTAAAAAAGAATTACAAATTAAATATAAAAATAGTAAACATATTTTAATAAGTTAAAGATATTTAGGTGTGACATCTCGGGCCTTTTTTTTGTATGATTAGTTGTACCCTTAATGAGTTAATATAAATTCTTTTCAATCAAATAATATATAAACAAAAGCATATATATTTTACTATTCCATAAGAACTAAATAGTTTTTTTGGGTGATATAGAAATATCTATGACATTTTTTATGCAAAAAGGTGGAACACTGTAATATTATTTTACTATCACAAATCTAGAATAATGTAAAAAGATACAAAGAATACATATCAAGAGGAATATATATTAATTACTAAGCACACAAAAGATGTCATGAATAAAAATATATCATAATGTTAAAGCATCATCTTTATCACTATATTTAACTATATCTCAATTTTTATAATAGTTTTTATTGAATTTATTCTATGAATTCAATCAACATGATAACAATTTCACATTTAAAGTTTTTACATTTAAAAATAAATATTTATTGATGAATTGAAGCCTAGAATGGTGAGTAGTATTTGTCACATACAACTATTACAAGTAATTGTATGAAGGTACAATGAAAATGTTGATTAAGCTAAAGGATCCTGTAGTTAATTACTAGAAATAGAAAGGAGATCATATATTGAGAATTAAATTCTAGAAATACTAATGAGATTTTAATCACATTTCATAAAATATACTTAAAAAATAATATATGACATATATTTTTAGTTTTTGAATATTAGACATTATTATTGTGTTCGAAAATATTTTATAAAAGTAATGAAATAATGTTAAATAAAATATGTATTAAAATGGAATGAATATTTAAAAATTAATATATATTATGTAATTAATATCTTTAGAAAAAAATAGTTTCTTGCATAAACACAGAATGAAATTAATATGAATTAAAAAAAAAAGATAAAGTATATAAATATAAAATATTCTAATATATCATAGTAAAACTATGTAAGACATACTCCCATTAATGGGTCATTTGTCTTTTCAAAGGAATCAAGACATGAGAATAAAATGAAGTGGGTTCCTCTTCTTGTAATGATATTCAAATCAAACTTTGATGGAGATACAAGGGGGAAGCTGGGTGGATCTAGAGTAGAAGGTGTTATGCAAGATGGTATCATTTCATTATTTTGAGCCACATCAAAGAATATTATAAAATGACACCAATAATGAGGCAGTGACTCATTAACTCATCTTGGGTTTAGATATTATGGTGCAACGCATGATTGTTTAGGTCCATATATAAGTTGATTCAATGGTTCTCATATAGGATTTATGGAATAGGAAGCTTGGATCCTAGAATATTGATAGCATTCTAGATTGTGCATAGGGAGTGTTAGATAATCTTAGCTACACTAAAGATTCTCACTACTTTAAGGAAGCAATCTCTATGAAAAATAGTTTGTTGAACCAAGGAATCTCATAGGTTGAATTAATAATTATGGATAATGATTTTGAATAGTTGGAATTTTTAGGGGTCACCCTTAAGATATTGTAAATTGGGGTGGTGAAGATTCAATGTTAAGCATGTCATGTTTGATATGCACTCATTTTAGTGTTTGGGGTATCAATTCCCATCCATGTAATGACCCTTGATGCTACTTCTTGGAGGTTGAGAAGATGGTGACGACCTCATTATATTTCATCTTGGACACTGTCAACACTCTCTTGGGTATTTTGGTAGGTCTCTAAAATAATTTGACACCATG
>JARHVA010005602.1:677500-750000 GCA_037957365.1 Torreya grandis | reverse complement strand
GACTATGAGTTTCTACATCATCAAGTGACATAATTTTTTTGGAAGGCATCCCTAGGCCATAATAAAACAAATATCTGATTAAGCCCTTCCATGCCTCTTGAATGCCTCTCTATCCCAAATATTTAAGAGGGAATTTATTGATTTTAGCCTTCAAAATTGAATACATTCTTAGCAACACATCCTCATCTTGAGATGGATGATTCAAGTTCATTCTGATTATTTAAAAAAATCTATAAATGGAAACCCTCACACTCATAATTTTAAGCTCTCTTGGTGTAAATTTATAATGATAAAAAGATATCTCAAGCCATTGATGTAGTATTATCATTCCCAATTTTTTAGACAAGCCAAATCCATCACAAATCCATTAGTTCCAAGGATAAAATGAGATAGCCAAGCCCCCTTTAATGAAGACTCATTGAGCACATGCTGAGCAAGCCACTTCAAGAAGCCATTTGGAGCATCCAAGTAAGGTGAAAGAACATTTATATTTTACATTCTATTTGTGTTTTCCATTTAGTTTTGTTATTATGCTCTGACATTGAGATAGGCTTAAGGTGTTAGCTATTAGTTTTTCATTTTGGATTTTGATTTCATACAATAACACTATACTAATCTCCCCTTATTATAATCATATGTTCAAAAATTGTATGCCTAGTGGGATAAGCCACATAAATTTGATCAAATAGATCCTAAAACAAACATACTAATCATTTTCATGTATAATCAAGTAGTGTAAGAGTAAAAGACATGAAAATTTTAAGCAAAAATATGTTTTCCTAGAAATCATGGTTTTATCAGTGTGGAGTTGTGATGTCCTCTAGACCATAATCTCACAACTGACATTGCCATGGTTTTGTCTTAGTAGTGATATTGCATCTTAATTATGTTTTTAGACTAATAGTGTCTCTATCTAGAGGTCAAAATATGATATTTTAATACTGCTACTTGATATTCGTGATATTGTAATCTTTCAATTTCACAAGTTATGATACTACAATACTACAACTTGATAGTCATGATATTACAATACTATGATTTTTCAAGTACTGATATTGGTAGTTTGGGTCATGGTATTGCAATTAAATACTAATGGTTAGCCCAGATGCTTGGGGTTAAGTGATAATACCATAACTCTTTAATTTGTGTGTTTATTCGAATAGTTTTTATATTATCTATTAGAGTAGCAATATTGTTAATTTCTATTAAGTAACTCATGAGTAGAGATATTGTATTAACTAGCCCTAGTTTTATAGAGTTGGGGTATTAGATTGTGGAGTTGCGAGATTACACTGTGTAAACTCGAGTGATTGATTTTCAACGTTATTTATATGATTTGAAAAAGTGTTTCAACGCTAGACAAAATTTTGACCATTTTCTTGTAAAGCCTACTTAAAAAGTGATCAAAACAAGCTTAATCTAGTCCTTTAACCTATTTTTGGGTGCTTTCAAAGGATTGGGAACTTCTATTTAGTGCTTAAGGAAGCACTTAGATGTTTATTTGAATTTTTTATGCTTGTTCTTCAAGAATTTTTACAACTTAAGGCCAAGGGGACAAAGAACACGACCAAGCCTTTCATTTGGTGCTTTAAAATTTACTTCACTTAAATGTTTTTTTACAACTTGTTTATCATTATTTGTTTATTTAGTCTTGTTTGAGAAAAAAGGAAGCTGTACATGTATTCTCCCCTCCCATCATCTCTAGAGAACATGTGGGATCAAATGCCCCATCTTCATTACAAATTTCCTTATTCCAAAAGTGTAAAAGAGATTTTTTGAAGGCTATACTTAAGACCCACATGGCTTGGGTGATCTAGAAAAAACCATAAAGATATTTTGCTTAGTTTTGATTTCATTATATCTTGGCTTGTGAGGGGGACTTCATTACCTTCGATAACTTCTTTAGGCAATCCTTGTCCTAGGAATTCATCTCCCAGAATTATTTTCAACCCCTCTCCATGGGGGGTATATAAATTAGGATCCCTTCACTACGATGATGGTTTAAGATGTTAAACCATCTTCATCCATAAAGGATAATCCCAATAAGTTTTAGCAAGTGATGGATGTAGTGGTTGTAAACAGGGAAAGACCTTTTTACAACAAGACATATGATGTGGATCCAAATGACATGTGCTTATATTATATGCTAATGTGAAATTCATATGCATTTGATCCATCTAGATGTTCAAAAACTTATTAGTTTAGTTTATACCATTTTTCCTCACCTTTTTAGTTTATGGTTTAAGATGATTAATTTAGTTGATTTGTCTTTGTCTTAGATTACTTGTTCTTGTTTGATGCCAAAAATATCTATTAACAAAGGGTCCCGTAACCAAAAACATTATCAACCATTTCTTGAATAAGGAGGAATTATCTTGCCCATGTTAAAATCATATTTTTCCTTGTTAAAAAATTTATCATAAACTTTGTGTTGTATCTTCCATTTTGGTGCAATTATGCTACTGATTTGAGTCTAGACCATTTACCCAATTTTTTAAATTTCATTGATAATTTAAATTCAAAATTCTACCTTTATAAGTTTATAATGTTAAAGTGTTAAGTAGGTTCTCCATTTCCACTAAACTTGAGGGAACTTAGGATAAATTTACAATTTAAATTAAGGGCCATTTTTAGACTCGTAGTGATTACCATTATTTGGTAGGACTCAAGTCATCTTACATATCTCTCATACTTTGAGTCCTAAGCCATACTTTATACTACTTTTCCTATTTACCATTTGTTTTGAGTCCATTTAATACAACACTTTTGCCTTAGATATTTGTCAAAATTTGTGTGTGTGTGTCATTTAAGTTGAGGAGAGAAGTGTTATGCTACTAAAATCATGTTAAACCAATTTTCCTTAGAGTCTTGAAACAAGAATTTGTCACAACTTTTGATAATTTTAGAATTTTTACACTATTCAAATTATTTTTAAACTTTTTTCATAGGCCTATTTGCATAGAATCCAATATTAACCAAAATTTCAACCATTTCGAGTATACTTTATGAGTCTTTATCTAGATAAGCTATGTCATTCACCTTTTTCTAGATTATCTATCAAAAAAGTCTAGCTTGTGCCATTATTTGGGAGAAAATAAACTATCTCCATGTGCCTTTTGTATCATACCTCATACTTATTGATTAAGTTTATGTCCGAGAGCAAAATCCCTAGTTTTTGTTGAAAAGTGTCTCAAATATGTTAGATTAAACATCTCATCTTTTTTTCAAGTCTATCTTTTGACACCATTTGTCTAAATGTCCTAGCACAACTTATTTGAGTGTAGACTTTGACGTGTGTTTGGCCAAAAAACCTAGAAACTTTTGGTTTTCCTAGATTAGAATCATTTGAAACACTTTGACCCTAGAATTTTGCATATTGATGTTTAGTCCTTCTACTTGACCTTTTTGTGTGAGATGTGTAATATTGGACATTTGACATTAGCTTATTTTATAAAAAATCATTACATCAATATTTTTAGATATACATATCCATCCTTTTGACTAGGCTCGATCAAGTTTGAACCTCCTTTTATACATCACTTTTTTAGATTTTGTATAACTCTATTAATTTTGGTCACGAAGCATTTACTATGGATCCCATCATATCTAACTACACTCGTAGTAGCCTCATATACAATCTAAGATTTAATAATGTAGTTGCATAAGAATAAATGGTTCAATACCCATATGTACACCATGTTGCTTATGATATGGATCCTTATCCATCTTATAACACTCAAATAGGGGAACAAAACAAAGACCCATTGGCTCATTATTTGGTTAACATGCCTCCATACTTGGAACACGATCATGATATAATAAAGAAATACCTAACTACAATACTTATAGTTGAAGAACCATTTATTCATCAATCATACTATGTTACTACACCATACATGTATCATCTTTATTTATTTGAACATCACTTATTGTAAAACCAAGATGAGATTTTGGTTAGAGCTATATGATTTGGGTCTTAGTTTCTGGCATACATCCCCATGAGAATTTTCCATGTCTAGTAAGAATGCATCAAAACATACTCTATAATCAATAGGCTTCTTTTAGAAATCTTTTATCTATAGCCCCAATGGTATATCAAGACCACAGTATGATTGTCAAAGGAAGGGACCTCATGGAGGATCACTTTGTACATATGTAAGTAGCATACCAAACCTACTTGAACGTAGCACATAATTTTAATTAGATGACCATGTTAAATAGGCCTTTTATAAATTCAATTCCTTCAACACAAGTGTTAATAGAATTGATTGATCCTGATAATCAGGGTGTAGACCCATTCACACAAAAAAATTTAGTCAACAACTTGTTTGATATGCCAACCATCAAAGAAGTGTCTTCTACTTCTACATAGAGTATCGAGCAAAATGAAGTGGACAATGTGTAAGCAATATCCAATCAAAATAAAAATGGTTTAAGCACATAAAAAAATATTTTGAAAATAAGTGCATCTTTAGTGAATACAATTAGTGGTTCTAAAAATCTAGGAATAGGAGTTTCTACATCTCAACCTCAACCAACTACTACCACTAATCCTCATCTAGCTACTTCTTCAAGAACTCAACCAATAGGATTAGGTAGTTAGCTAATGACCAATGTCATGCCTCAATAACAAAATGTGATGAATCCCACTCCTTCCTAATAGGTAACAAGTGGAATTCCAAAAAAAAAATCATAATCAAACATACAAATATAGAAAAGGTAGAGCATATTACCACCTCCACAGAGGGCAGCCAATGTTTCATGTTGCCAAGTATCATTGAACAATCTTATTTATTCACATACCAATATACCAAATCAAATCCAAACAATGTCTAATAATATGATTATTGGTTAGTAATGAATTCCTAATCTCCAACATGAATCCACTTCCCAATTGGTATTCACATAATGAAGAGGTTCTAATGTTCCTCAAGTACCAATCAGATAACCTTTGCCTTTTGTATAGAATGTACCACTAGTTCAAGGATATGGTCTTCATTCACAAGTACCCCATCAACATTAACATTTGATTAGTTGGAAGCATGTCCTTATTCAACCTTAATATGCATAATATAGTTACATCTCTCCATCCCAACCTCAAAATTCTCAAAATTGAGCCTATATACCAAATCCAAACCAGAATATTAAATAACCACAAATGAATTTTCAACAATTACATTCTAATCCATGCATAGATATTCCTGGTCTATTCCCAAAAACATTTAGCATACCCCATTAAATACCTCCATCATACCCTAGTCAAAGTGATATACTTGTGACCATTCAACCATCTACTGAGGCCAATATTACACCTTAAACCAATGTTCCCTCTAGTTCCCTAGCCCAAGAACTATAACAAATAAAGGATGCAATTATCACCATATAAACTAGGAAACAAACAAAAATGTTTAATTTGGATGACATGTGTTATTATCCATTTAATAAGGAGTACCTTTAGATACCATTTCCTCTAAGATACAAACCACCAAAATATGACAAATATAAGGGGAAACATAAACCCAAGGATCATTTGACCAATTTTTTTTTTACATGCTAACCAGTGGCATATAATGACATATACCTTTTATTTTATTCCTAAGGAGTCTAGCAGGACAAACCTTGGAGTGGTTTTTAAAAGTTTCCCAAGAATTCTATGCCAGATTTTGATAATATTTTACATAAGTTTATGTAGCACTTTTCATATAATCTCAAGCATGAGATTTCATTGGTCGAGTTTATGAAAGCTAAGAAAAAGGATGGTGAAAGTTATTAAGTTATCTACAATGATGGAGATCCCTTTAAAGTTAATTCACTCATAGTTTATTAGATAAATAATTAGCCTCTGTGTTTACCAAAAAAATGCACTGTGAGATATCTTATCATCTGGAACTACAGTATGCACATACCTTTAAAGAGATCATTGATAAAGGTTGGCTGATCAAGGTATCCCTTATTAACAAATTTATCCCTTATTAACAAAATTATCATCAATATTACTTTGTCAAATTAGAATAAAGGTACCAATTAAGGTAATGTCTAGGCTGATGCATCAAATAAAACTAGTGTCAACATTCTTAAAAATATTATCAATGATGTTGGTTATGATTGGCACCTTCATATATTCCATTCCCTTTGGGAATACCATATCAATCATTGTAAACCCACAAGATCCACTCCATATTCACTTATGTATGGTACTAAGGCCATTCTTCCTATTGAGGTTGAGATGCCATCTCTCTTTCAAGCATGTTCGAGATGACAATGACTATCAAGCAGCTTGCTTGCAAGATCTAAAATTAGTTGATTGTAAATGCATGGATGTGATGAAAAATCTCCAAGTCTATCATAATTAACTCTAAGGCCACTATAATTGACATGTGAAACATAGAGGATTTGAACTTGGTGATCTTTTCCTTAAGGAAAATCAAAACAATACCACAAATGAAATGAAGCATAAAGGAAAGTTCAAACCCAATTAGGTTGTTCCTTTCATCATTATAACAAATTATGTAATAGGAGCATACATGCTCACCACACTAGATAGAAATGAACTTGATGAGATGATGAAAATTATCCACTTGAAGTGGTACTATGCTTGAGTGACTTGGTGTATTTTCTATAAAGACCATTTCAAGTTGTATAATATTATCAATCATCTTCTTTGTACTATACCATTTTACCATCCTATCATAATACTAACCTATTAATTTTTCTTATTGCATATCCATTATACATACCCTTCTAATCAACCAAGTTATTTTTTCCCTCCCTTCCTAGCCCAATGACATTGGTTCCATTCTATTTGATTCTATCACCATTTTAAACAAGAGGATTCATCAATTATATCACACATTCTAGATAGAGGCCATATTTTAGAGTAGTAAGACAAAAAATTTGGTAGTTGCATCCTTCATGTGTCTTTATACCAAATGTGCCCAATTATAACCACCTATGGGAAAATTAGTGTCTCACTGGTCTTGTTACTAATTATAATCATCTATGGGAAAATTAGTATCATTGACCTGTGTTATTTTATCCTATTTATAACTACCTATGGGAAAATTATGGGAAATATTTGATTATCATAACTAGACATAAAAACTAGTTATTTACCATGCCATATTGTCTCATCATCTAACTATGCCTATTTTGTTTTAATTAGATGTTATACTAGTCAGACTCTTTTGTTGCAAGGTGAATCTATAATGATATGAGGTCCCATCTTGGGATTATGTAGGCAGTGCTTGATACTTATTGAGGTTAGCTCAGTCACCCTCATCCATACTCTCACCATTTTTCAAGCATCATTTTAAGTTTCCCATACTCTCACCCATTTAAGTGTAACCTAAGTCATGCTCTCAACATTTTGTGAGAAACCTAGGCCATGTACTCACTATTTTACAAGCAACCTAAGCCATGATCTCACTATTTTGAGAGATTTGACCATTTAGTGTCTAATCATTCTCGATTGAGTTGAGATACTTGAAAATTCTAGAAACATTTTTGAAATCATTTAGAAAAAACCAAAAATATTTACCACTTCTTTGCCTTAAGGATTCTGGGAACCCTTCCTAGGTCACAACAAAATCACTTGTCACTTAGTTTCCCCATCCTTTTTGGCCTTTTATCGCATGCACTTGCAATTTTTCAAAACCCTTCATATTCTTATATCACATCCATTATGTTTGTTTTTCATCAATTTTTATTTTCCTCCCATTTCCTAGGAGACCTACAATTGGCCTAAAGTTTTTGTTGGATATCACATCTAAAGAAACTATGTATGTAATGTCCACTTGCTGAATGCATATAGAGATAGCTCAGACGCCCCCTTCCTTTTATTATATTTTACCCTCTTATGTTTATTTGTTAAAATTTTACCTATTTTTTTGGGGAAATGTTCATTGCATTGTTTGTAATAACATTAAGACTAATTATTGGTTTATTTATCCATTTCTTTGCTTGTTTATTTATTTTTCATGTATTTATTTTTTTGTTTTTAGCATTATTGCCTTGATTTAGTTTATGTGAATTTATTGGGTGATTCCTGGCACATTTATACTTGAATCTATCCATATCCATACATCTATATTTTTATCATAGTTTTTGTCATTAGTGCATTGTTTTTCCTTGAATATTAGATTGTGGGAGTCAGTCCTTATCCATATTTTGACCCAATCCTCATGGTGTTCTATCATGTTGTCTATTGTACAGTGCTATAATAAAAATCGGATTCAAGAAGTATATTTAGTAGTGGTAGCATCAACATCTCCTAATCACCATCATTATAAACATCCCGATCATATCCTAAATATAGTATTTAAGAATGAAAGAATTTCAACATTTATTAGTTTAGATGAGCATCTCCCTACTAGTGAGTTATTCCAAATCATCATTACCCTCGATGTCAATTTATCATCATCATCAACCAATCAATCATGTTTTCCATAATCAAGGTCCAATGGCTATAACTTCCTATGGGAAAATCATTGTACACCATCCCACTTGCATTTCTCAATGATTATAACTATCTTTTGGAAAATCATTGTGTTATAACCAAATTTATTTTATTTTGCACAAATAGGGGTTTGTTTTTATCTTATTTGTCTATCCTAACTAGGCTAGCTCCATCTTATAAATTATTATAGCCACCTTAGGGAAAATCATTGTATTATCATACCACATTTCCACTATTGGGATATAATGCTTATAACTGCCTTTGGGCTAACAATTTTACACCATACCACTTGCATTCTCAGTGATTTGGGCTAATTTTTCAAACTCATTATGTTTTCACCCCATCATCTTCATATTTTTGGTCCCCTCATTTTAATTCTTTATTTCAAGGGACTATTTACTGACTTACATGTGCCATCTATTCCCTTAAGGAGGCATCACACAGTTGTAGGCATGCATGACCTTTTCATTATTTGAGAATATGTTATTGTGACTATAGCTTACAATGCCCTACTAAATAGGGACAAATTATAGACACCTAAAATTGGCCATCAATAACCTTCAACTAGGTTTCAGACCAATTTTTACCAAAATTCATAATTTGGGTTAAAAACACTGACACATTAAATGATGTGAACCTATCATATACAAGTGGTAATTTTGGTCAATGTATCCATAACTGGGTTAATGTATTTTAAGATACAATTAACTTTTATCAGATCATTTTGAATCAAAATGATGATTTTGCACCTGGGTGCTCTAGATTGCTCTTTTCTACCAAATTTCCTGCACAAGACACATGCCTTTTTTATTTTGTGTTGGAAATATCCTAAATGGGATAATGGTTCCAACACATCTATCATAAAATTAAAACTCTAATATAGTCAAATTTTGAGCCAATAATATGACATTTTAACCAATTTTGTGCACCAATACCAAGATTTGCATTAAAATTTATAAATCATGTCTAAGGCCAATTAACTTGAATCAAGAGATTAAGTTAATTTTCCATGAAACTTGTTGAATATTTATTTTTAGAAATATATTATGAGTTTCTACATCATCAAGTGACATCATTTTTTGAGAAGACATCCCTAGGATATAAAAGCCATAAATATCTGATTAAGCCCTCCCATGTATCTTTAATGCCTCTCTATCACAAATATTTGTTAGGGCATTTAATGATTTTATCCTCCAAAATTGAATGGATTATTAGACACACATCTTAATTTTGACATGGACAATTTAGGTTAATTATGATCATTTTCAAAAATATATAAATAGAAGACCTCACACTGATAATTTTATGCTCTTTTGGTGTAAAGTTATAATGATAAAAAGATATCTAAAACCATTAATGTAGTTTTATCATGGCTAATTATTGATCCAAGATAGGGCCATCACAAAGTCATTGGTGCCAAAGATAAAATGAGATAGTCAAACCCCCTTTGATGAAGACTCATTGAGCACATGCCAAGCAAACCACATGAATAAGTCATTTGGATCATCCAAGGAAGGTGAAAGAACATTTGTTTCTTGTATTCTACTTGGGTTTTCCAGTTAGTTTTGTTATTCTGATCCCCCATTCAGATAGGCTTAAGGTGTTAGTTATTATTGTGTTATTTTGGATTTTGATTTCATAAACTAACACTATACTAATCTCCATTTATTGCAATCCTATGTTCATAGATAACATGTTTAAATAGGGTGTTTTTATGTGAAAATTGATTTGAATTCCATTTTATAAATGGAGCAGATGCTACAAAAAATTAATGAGATTAAATCTCTATTACTATGTTTTATGGCCCAAGTATAGATATAAATGTGTGTCTTATTCTTGAGATCATAGGTTAGTTGCATCCTTGCCAATAAAAAATATTCATTCCTATTGACATGCTTATTTAGCGAGTGAATACCCTAAATTATTGAAAAATATTTCATTAGTGGAAGTAATTCTTATGTGGACATTCTATCTTACATAATGGACATGTTTATCTTACATATAATTCCATAAAAATCCATGAAAATCCACCACCATTAGAAAACATATTTTGTATATAAATAGAAGTAGTGGCTAATACTTTTTAGGGTAATGGAATGAAATTTATTCTTTTAGTATAGAACACATGGTTTCCAATTTTTAAGGGAATTTAGTTTCACATTTTAAATAAAATAAAATTACTAAGAAGAATTATTGTTGCATCCAATACCCTAACTATGATCCTGGTGATTAAGAACTGAAGAAATATTTCTTATTCTTGCACATATCTCACTTGTCTATAATCCTATAAAAGGAAAATGGATTTAGTTGTTTGATGGACTGATTGGATATTTACATAGGAAATTTGAGCCTCAATGAGGGAGAATAAAATTGGTAGGAAATACACAAGGAATATGATGATGAATGACACTACTAAGATGTAAAACTCTTTGGCTTTAGATATTTTTTGATCACACATTTAATATCCAATGCCAAAATCATAGCACATGATGATAATTATAAGGAAAAAAATGACACACTATTTAGTTACCTACATTAGTGCCACATTTATTGTATGACACTGGTGAATGCTAATGGTCCAAACATTATACTTACCCAAAACAGTTTTACCTATATATTAAAAAAGGTCTCTGAACAACACATTGATCATGTATTAGACAAAGGACATAAGTAGATAATCTAATGTATTAGTTATCCTATAATTTATCCCCCACATACAGTCTGAGTCAAGCATCAATTTCATTCCTATGCCATAAAAAAAGGCATATGTGTATACTAAATGATAGAGTCATGAATTGCCCTAAATTTCAACATTCTTCAATCTAGTTCATGGAGCTTTCAATGGTAAAATAAATAACATTAGATTTATGGAAAAGTTTATAATTATAGATTAAAAATTATACTTGCTAATTTTAGGATGATTATAATAGGAGGGAAAATACAACAAAATGTAAATAAGAAACTATGAAACCAAATTCAATGCAGTAAGCTAGCACCCTATGCAACAAAAGCCATAGAAGATAAAACAATCTACCAAAATTTGAATATAACACAACTCTTAGAGTTTAAATTTAAACATGAAACTAAACTTAGATAAAGAGGCAAATGTATATATAGACAAGTGTATAGAAACACACACACACACACACACACACACACACACACACACACACGCACACACACACACACACACACACACACACACAAAACACACACACACACACACACACACACACACACACACACACACACACACACACACACACACACACACACACACACACACACACACACACACACACACACACACACACACACACACACACACACACACACACACACACACACACCACCACCACCACCACCACAAACAACAACAACAATTTGTAACTAAAATCCACTTCAGCAAATAGACAAGCCTATACCAAATTAGTAGAAATAAAAATTGGTATTATAATATATTAAATTTTATATTCAACACTTATTTATAAAATCATTATTTTAAAATAAAATAATAAATTAAATACAAAACTAAATTTAAATCTATTAATTTTTGAGGTATTTTAAATGGATACCAATAACTTCAACGAATTATGGTGGTTGTGAATTAGTTTTGGTTTCTTTCTTGGGTTATTTGTGTTATATATGGTTGTGTAAAATGGGGTTTATTTATAACTTTCACATAAATATAGATAAAAATGGTAGTAGTAGAGAAAAGGATGTTTATTTGTATTAGTAGATAGACACCTCAAATGATTTGGTATCTGATATCTTAAATTTTAGTTATTCTTATGGTTCACTTGATTTTTCATTAAGTTGGCTTAGATGTTTACACAAAGCATGAATGTTCATGTATTCATAATAGATAATTATTTTTTGGCATGTTTTAGGTTAATCAACATCCAAATCTATTTTGCCCCCTAACTGTAAGTTGGTTAGTTTTTTTTTTTATGTTTTCTCTTTTTTCTTTTTAAATCTTTGCTCTTGGTTTTATAATTAGTATTTTTTCTATGATAGTATAATACTTAGGATAGACCTATATAAATATGATGGCCTATCTCAAGTGTAATACCCATTAATTAAAAGTATTTCTTTATTGAATAACAAATAGAGATAATACATCTACTTCAATCCTTGTCTACTCAATTACACATCATCCTCTTATATACAATATTTTGTTGTTTTTATTGATTTTTAATTAAATGAATGTAATTTATTACCTAGATCAATGTATCTATGGGTTCTCGCTATGATTTCTATTGAATCTCCATTTCCACAGGTTTGGAGACATTTTTCAACACAAAAATCAGCTAAATAGGGATCCAAGTCATCATCCAACAGTTTGTTACTAGATTTCATGTCTCTATGAATAATGTTAGGGACATAGTCATGATGATAATTAGATATCCCATAAGTTAATCCTGTAAATACTTTGTACTGTGTCTACCAATCTAAAATGGGACCCCTATCTTGCTCATGCAATCTACCCCATAAACTTCCACTTTTCATGTATTCATATACTATCATATTTGAGTCCCTAATAGACAAACAACAATACATCATCACTATATTTTTTTCCCTCATACATCTCAAAGTTTAAACCTCCATCTCAAATGGGTGGTTTCTCATCATTTCCTCTCTTTAAATATTGAGTTTGCCAGCCTTAAATATCCATAACTATTTCATTATAATATTTTCCCCACTACTTATTTCTCCTTCTAAACCTTTCTAGATCCACCACTATCAATTATGTTATTTTCATTTAGGTAATGATGAATGTAATCCTAATTGAATCTAAAAGTCTATGAAATAACTTGAGATCCCAAGATAGGGATTAAACTATTTTATACATATTTTTGTATATGACCTAATATATTAGAAAAATGACCATGACAACTGCAAACATGAAGCTTGGAATTAGAATTCTTGCATGGGTTCTACTTCTAGATGTTGAAGAAGAAGCCACACATGGGATTAATAAATATGATTTGGGTCCATTCACATAAATCCCTATTTTTCCAAAAAATCTATTCTTTCTTGTCAGGCTAATTAGTGGAGTTGGCATTGACCCTATCAATCGATTAAAAGAAAAATACAGTAAGCTATTTTTAAATGAAGATAGGCTAGTTTGAATCTATCTACCAAGTTGATTATCTTAGATATTCATATAATTAAGCACTTGTATGGATACAAATGATTTACAAATAGGACCATTCAGTTTATTTCTTATAAGTTTAATTTTACAAAGATCCTTATAGAGCCCTATTGTATTTGGTTTTAAACTAGAAATTGTATTTTTATGCAAAAGTAGGCTACTGAGCTTGCCCAAAACTTGAATTATAGAAGGCAGTGCTCAAGAGAACTAATTATTGATTGTATCCATTTTTACCAAGAGTAATGCCTGTCCAATTTCTAAAGGTATGCTTCCTAAGAAATTATTGTTTTGAATGGTGAAAATAAGTGCATCACCCTTCCTTGTAACCAAATATAACCACCATTTCATAGAAACCTATGATGATTATGAGAGATTGGTATGCGTTCAAGGTTTAATTTGTATGCATCAAGATGGATAAATGGTAGACAACTAGAGTGATGGGATATCCAAATGACAACTAATTAAAACATAATTATGATTGTATTCAATCATGTGGAATAGGAAATAACATGGAACTTTCTTAACCTATCAACACATAACAAAATATAATTGTAAATTTGGTAGTTTAACAAACTTGCATCTTTATTTAACTTTCTTAGGAAAAATGTTTTCATATTTCTCTCCACATAAAATAGAGCAATAGAATTTACCAAAATAATATGGAGTAATTACATATTATAGTGAAATAAATGCATAATTTAACCCTCTATAACTAATAATGACATACAAGAAAGTCATAGAATAGACCAACATCAGATATATGTAAATATATAATATCTATATTGAAATGAAAATGTGTTTTGATGTTATAAACCATATATAAGATAGATTTTTTGTGTTATAAAACTAATATATTTTCATTTTATTTTTATTGGATAAACTAAAAAATAGATTATATAAACCCCTTTTTATTAGCTTCAGTGTGAAGATTTTAGATGTAGCTAGAGATAGAATAAACATTATTATACTAATAAAATATATGATATAGTTGTGGAACATGTAATTTGTATTTATTGGAAGGTGGCATGACTTTTCCTCAAGTGGTGGTAGTAATTGCTTCCATAGGATGTTGTGTAAAAATAAACATATCAGTTGTCAATGCAATCACTTCATTATTCGATAGCTATTTTTGAGAATGTTGATATCATGAATTAATTTTAAAGGATATGCATTCTCTCTTCCTCATTAAGTTTTTTTTAGGGTAAACATAGTTCATATGTGATAATTTCAGTCCTCAATGTGATTTTATTATGAAGTCTCACATTATAATGAACATTCTCATATGTATTTCACAATAAGTGTTTATAATAGAAAAATGATTAGCCAAATGTAGTTGAGATGTGATTTACTATAGTAATAGATTATATTGAATACCAAAGCAAAATTGTTATCTCATTAGTATTTCAATTGGATGTTCATCATACATTTTCCACATTTAATTTTAATCAAATTTTAAACCTAATTTGTGTGGTATCAACTTTAACACGGGGGTGCTAAATTTATCTTGCATTTGTAGTTAGGTTTGGTGATTACAATAGGAAGGCAAAGTATAGTTACTTATGTGAATATAATTGCTTATTACCTAGTTTGGGTTCTAATTAGGGATGAAGTTTAATCATCCTTGGTTACCTCTTTCATTTGGGAGGAATAGTGATTACCCACAACTCATTTATAATTTTTTCAATTTTAAGAATAATACAAAAGTTATGGAGAATAGATAACTTATCTAAACCATTTTAGAAAATTTCTCTTGAAATATAGTAAAAGTTATGTTATGGGGTCCCCCTTTATTTGATATTATTTAATATTATAATACAAATTTCATAATAATAGTGTGTGTACCATTATTTATATCTAGTATTTGTGTGTGTGTGTGGGTGTGTGTGTGTGTGTGTGTGTGTGTGAGAGAGAGAGAGAGAGAGAGAGAGAGAGAGAGAGAGAGAGAGAGAGAGAGAGAGAGAGAGAGAGAGAGAGAGAGAGAGGAGAGAGAGAGAGAGAGAGAGAGAGAGAGAGATGATATGCATATTTTTAATGTTCAAATATAAAAAATAATTCTTGTGTTTCAAAAATATATGGTAAAATTATGTAAATAATATTAAAATAAATATACACTAAAATAGAATGAATACTTAGAAATTCATAAGATTTTATACAACTAATGTCTTTAAGAAAAATAGCTTCTTGAATAAACCCAAGCCTAAAAAAATAATACAAATTGCAAAAAAATGAATAAAACATACAAATATTAAATATTCTAATGTAGCATAATAAAAATATGTAAAAATTAACTTATTTTATTTGACAATGCTCTCAATTTTATCCATAACGTTCATTAAGAAAGATAAATTACAAAAAATGAAAATGATTAGTTCCTTATGAGGTCTGATAATAAACATTTTTATATAAAAAAATATTTTTATTTTTATTTTCTTAATCTTAAAACTATGATACATTAGTTTGGGATAATTATATATTAGGATAATCCATGCATTATTACATACACATTAAAATGTACTTAAAAGAGAAAGTAATTGCATCTTATGTAATAAAACAATATCCATACAATATAATTACCACTGCAATAAAATGTATTAACATCGTTATTTGAATTTATCAACCAATTACCTTTTGTATCTATCACTTGGACATACAAAAACTATGATTTATATACACTTTCCATAAAATAAGTAACTTTGTCTCAATTATTATGTTTTCACATACAAACTATTTTTTTAATATATGAGACTCATATATTTATGTTGAAGGCATTATATTTGAAGAAGTATGCAACGATTCATCTTGCACTATGGTGTGTTCTTCAGTTATGCCCATAAAATCTAATGTTTTCTATACCTATCATGAAATTTCATGTATGGGGATGTAGGGAAGTGTTATTTATCTCATGTTTTCTAAATCAAGTTATTTTATGTAGTGTACAATGATCAACAATTGCAACATGGTAGTTCTCTAAGTACCCAAACCAAACCAAGGTCAAATGAAGTATGACATCATGATCAAAACAAATAGTGTGAAAATTTTTATTTGACATTTCATGTTTTTTAGTTACTCATGCATGTGGGATCAATATACAAGATACTAAAATTTACTTAACTGATAATACAAGAGGGAAGGAGATCTAGATGGTCATGGAAGGATTGGAGAGATCCAAGAAGATAATTCAAGTAGCTATGGGAGTTAAACATTTTAATAGATTATGAAACCAATCCATGAAAGTGAAGAGGACTATTATAGGGTCATTAGATGACTGTGAATATTTGAAGCTAGTTTACATAAGGGATGGAGGGAGGATGATGGGGGGTGAAATTTATGCGGTAGGTTAGATGGATGGGGAAAATCAAATACAAAAGGTAGAGACTAGATAATGGAGGTAGGGAGGCATGGTGGAAGGGATGTTTACAGATGGTGAAATGGTAGCTTTATGGTAGTAGCGGAGGGATGAGGGTCAGCTATGGATGCAAAAGGGAGATGTAGAGGCAATGTGTAGGAGAAGAGATATTGGGGGGCATGGAGGGTTGGTCAATGAATGGAGGTGGAAGTAAAAGGGATGTGGTTGGTGGGCTTGGATTGATGGGATGTTGTGTGAGGAAATAGGCAGTTACGTAATAGAGAGTGGTGGTAAAGGGAAATGGGTGGAGGTGTCTAAGTAGTGGCTTGACCATTGAAATATTTTTGTTTGTTTGTTTTCACATAATAATATACCAAATATTATAAATAACTTATTCATATATGATTATTATTATTATTATTATTATTATTATTATTATTATTACTATTATATTAATATAATAATATATTAGATATTATATATAACATATTTATATATAATATATAAATTTAAAAAAACTAATCATATTCATTTTCACACACACACACACACAATAATATTATTTATAGATTAAATTAAATCATATAATTAAATATATAATCATATAATATTATATTTATAATTGATATATATTATGGATATAACATTGATGATTTGAGCCATACATTGAATGTTAAACCTTCCTATGATAATATAAATTATCATGACATTTATATTACACATGTTACAATAGAAAATAACTAGTCAAATACGCTGCCACCTTATAAGTTTCAGACCCCTTTCCAATGGGTATAAGTCACGTCAATTGATTCATAACCTTAATCTAAGTCTAATGTATATTATGGGCCATCTATGATATAAAATAACTTGAAATACCCTATCATTTACCTTCACCATCATCAGCTAACTCAATTAAAATACTCCGTATTCACACATTTTCTTATCATCCTCCCAACATCCCACCACATAGTTTGACACTTGGATGATGCATAAAATAGGGGTGAGAGGTTTGTGTGTTGCATCATTTTGTTGGAAATCTTATGGGGAAAATGATGTATATGTATACATAGTGATCACATGATAATATATTTAACTTACCATGTATTTAATGTTGAATAAGGACATCATGAAATCATGGAATAAACAACAAGATGATAAAGAACATGAAAATTTTGAATTGAATTGAACAAAAAATTTGTTATATAATGTAATTGACAACACCACTCGATCGTTATAGTAGTAGTGACTTGGTTTCTTGTTATGTTATATCTCTTTAAATGTTTGTTGAGGATAACTATATTAAATAGTAATAAATATAATAATATTATACTATACTGACATATATTTATACTATATTATAATACTAATGTAATATATAACATACAAGATGTAATTTTATGGTTTAGTAAAGCATGATTCTATAAAGTTTAAGAGTGAAAAATGGTTGTCATATGTCACTTTAAAACCATGATTATTTCTTGCACATATTTATTTTTGTGCACACAATGGTGAGAAAAAATAGTCATATATTTATTGTGAAAGTGATAGTATAGAATGAGATTGTGTTCTTTCATATAATGTTGAAATGCACTTTTAGGAGAGGTCAGATAGGCAAGACAAAACAAGAATGCAGTGAAATATTTGAATGTGGGAAATGTGTTGATGGTGAGGTATAACTAAATTATATTTTATGTGATATCCAACACCATAGATAACATATCATACACCATAACTTTATTTAGGTCTATTATCAGATTATATATATCATACACATCAATATGACATAAAATACATATCAATATGATATACACATATTTTAATTAGATACTATCTTGTAACATTACAACATCTTTGATTGGCCATTTTCTATTGTGAAGGGTAGACAAGGATGTCATGAATGCTGATTTGATTGTGATAGGACTCCAAATATAATGAATGGATCAAATCCACATGATAATTTTGTTTATGTGTGGACAAGACATTACAAATTATCATGTCTATTACATTAAATCAAGGTAGTCACATATTTTATTAACTTTTTGTATTTTCAAGGTTAGATGAAGTCATAATGAGAATCAATTTGATTGTTTTAGGGTTCCACATCTCTCTTTTTCTTTATTTGGTGAAATGAAGAAATGCAAAATTTTTAGGATGAACACTAGTGTATAGAATATTGTGTAGTTTGTTGGACAAGTGTTTGAATCTACAATAATATCTACATGCTCTCTCTAAGTACTATTGAAATCAAACCCTCCTCTCCCATATATTTCTCATGAGAGGAATAGAAAATTATACATAATTAGAGTTTGTATTTTTTGATTTACTAATTTATTATGCCAAAACTATTATATATATCAGTATGTGACAATCATCTCACAAAAAATAATAACAAGATATTTTATTTAGTAAGACATAGTTTAGTAGGTGTTTGGATGAATAAAAGGAGGAAATATGTAGTTTATTAGAAGATTGAGTTTCTAGGTTCAAGGCATATATTTTGAAATATTTATTCTATTGAATCTATATTGGGAATATTTTTTGTTGAGCCTTGTATTATCAAACAATTTTATAATTAGTATACAATACATTTTTGGGGAAAACCCTCAACAAGTGTGCTTCTCACAGATTGACATGTTTCTTTGGAGTGGTATTGTTTAAATGGAGAGTAGGTGGTTTGTGTAGTCAACATAATTCTAGAGCCACGTATATCCCCCATATTTGATGGATTAGACATCAGTTTCTAAACTACCATGCCAAGGGTCGACATCAAACTTCACCATCCTATATGCCTATGATAATGTCTATGATTCCTTGCAATGTTCCTTACTCCCTTGGGGAAACTGCTGCAATTTAAATCTAATGGTTAGTTTGGTTGATAACACCATCCATTATGGGCATACACATATCTATATTTATATATCATAATGATTTGTTAGAATGCTTTCTAATTTCTACTAGTGTTAGCTTAAATATAGTGCATGTTAAGTTAAAGTTATTGTTTTCTTTAAAAAAATATTTTAAAGCTTTGTAATTTTTTCCTATTTTTTATTTCTCATGTTTGTTTTTTACTAATGCTATTTTTAATTGCATTCATGAAGTTTTAATAAAAGTTTTAGCTTTCATGCTGTAGAAATTGTTTAATGTGTTTCATTTCAATTATTTGTGTTATTTACTATAGTAATTCATAATCTTAATGGTCATATCAGAGCTAGTGTAGGAGAAAAACTAGGTTGAGTGAAGGGAATCCATCATGGGAGGTTAGATAAATATCCAAGAAATGAAACATTTCCATATAGACAATAAATAAAACAAAACAAGGCAATCACACAACTCATTGTATAGCTATTTGAATAAAAAATCTTAAATTTTTTAAAAATAAATAAATTGGCATGACAAATAATAATTAGATAAGAGAAACCATTACTGTCAATAGAATATAATGTTTTATTTATTCATAAAAAAAGTAACCTTATTTTCTTCCTAGATTGAATTGTGCATAGATGTCTACAAATTTTGGGTAATATGCAACTCCAATATTTTTATTACCTTTAAAGGCATATGATAAATTAAAAAAAAATGATATTATTGTTATTTATACTTATTCCAAAGTTTATAAAAACAATTACGTCACCAAATATGCAGAATTTTAACTCGGTCAAAAGAACTTCTATAGGGTTGTATGTGAGCCTATTTGATCTTGAGAAAGATGTTATTAATATAGTTTCCCATTGAATAATATTTTGAATGGATTATTAAATTATCTAAGACCTCTCTATTTTATCCAATTAATCATTCCATACCTCTAAGATAAATTCATGACAATAGTACCCAATTGTAAGTTATCAAATTTCACTTTACACTAGTTCTGCTAGAATGTTCTATCTACACCTAGTTTATTCTTAAAAAGGATGTTTGATTTAAATTTACACTTAATTACCATTTTAATTAATTTATATTATATAATTTTATGATAAACTAATTTTTTTATTAGTTTCTCATAAAATTAAACTCAACAATAACTTTTACACTTTATGTTTTAATAGGCCTACTTTACCTTAGATAGGTTTTAATTAAAACCACCTAGACCAATGACTTGAATTATATTATAAAACCATTATAAATTGGCCAAATATCATTTAAATACCTTCATATAATACTTATAATCAAATAATAAGAATAAACATCAATTCTATTCTCACATTTTATGTTTTCTCAATGAAAACCTACATGAAACCATTACATAGTAAGAAATTTCTCATTATATAGAGATTAATTTCATCTGATAGAAATTTTAATTCATTATAAACATATTCTACAATAGTTTTTTATTTTAAATAATTTCCACCAAATAAAAATGGAGTTATTGTTCAATTTGTTTTAGGGTTTTATAGTAAATACAGAGCCTGTATTTTTCAAGAACACTTTATGTATTTTTAAAAACATATATGAGGTCCTTAATAACCATATTAATCCTTAAAAAACCTTAAAATGAACTCATGTAATGTTTACTATGTATTATAGGTGCCTGCAACTGACTATGAATGCACAAAATAGGGTTGCCTGAAGGTTTCAACTACTTCAACCTTGAAACAAGTAAAAATTCTCCTTAAATTAAATTTATTCATATCTATATCATCAAGTAAAATATGAATAAAAAAAATAACAAACATATCCCTTTTTATTACAATAAATGTAAGTTTCCTCATACACAAAACCATGTTACCATGGTAAACTACCAATAAAACTTTGTTTCTTATCTTAGTATTCAAGATTAATATTAAAATCATTATGAAAATATGTAAAAAATAATAAAAACTATGAAATAATACCTTTATTCCATATAACACACTTTAAATACCAAACAAGGCTTACTTTAATGATCATTTACATAGTCATAGTTACAAAATATAGGCTTAAAGGTATTTTTGACTCCTCCTCTACCTTAATCTACCTTAATATTCTCCTTGTACATATAAATAGATATTATAATATCTATTTTGACATGTATGGATCCTATCATTCTTAAAATTATTCATAAACATAGTTTTCTTAGTAAATCCTAAGTCTTTTCAACAATCTTTCCAACCTATAATATGCTTACTTTGCCTTCTCAACGTAAGATTCTTATTATAGATGAGGCTTAAAATAGAATTTATATATAGCAATAGGAGAAAGTACTTATATATTAGGTAATTATACCTATTATTAATATTCAAGTCATTTATATATTATTATTATTATTATTATTATTATTATTATTATTATTATTATTATTATTATTATTATTATTATTATTATTATTATTCTTACAATCTTTTCTAAGTATTCAAATTTTCAAATCCTTGAATTTGGAGGGAAAACCAAAGCCATATTAACTTAACCTATTACAAAGTAAATGAATCATCCAATAAATTATTATTGACTCTTAAATACATTATGAGACACCTTTTAATCATAAACAATTACAAACTAGCATATTTACATTATTGAAATTGTTCATACCCTGATGTTCCTACATCATAGGTGGTCATTACTCATGCATAGTGAACCATTGAGGTCTATTTTTTAAAGAATAAATAAGCTTTTATAATGTCATTGGGTTCATGTTGAAGATTTAAATTGATAATAATTCCTCATTATATCTTATGAGAGCTTTAAAATTTTAATTTTCCCCTTCCCTTGACTACAAACTTGGTAAACTAGAAATGTCAACAAGAGGAAGATAAATCCTACGATTAGAATGGCCTAATTTACCCCAAGGTTCTAACTTAACCACTTGTCTTCAAGATATTAAACATCCAATTTTTATAAATGTTTATATATTGTGTGTGTATATATATATATATATATATATATATATATATATATATATATATTCCTAATAAACACCACTGAATTAACCTTGGAAGACAACCTAGACACATTCTAGGACCATGACAACTCATCATGAAACTTCCAAAATTACAATACTTTCACATCTTTGTAAGAAATACATTAAAAAATTAATTTTTTTGTTTTGGTGGGAAATCTTTCTAAAGCAACTAATTGACTTATAAATTTAATTCTAGGACCTTTGGCAAGGCATTTATTTATTATAACTTAAGAGTGTTTCCCACCATTATATACTTGTGTATCCTACACTTTGGGTAACACGATGCAATATGGGGAATGGAATAGAGATAGACTAATAGAGCCTACATTTATTTTAATGCCAAGACCATCCTATTTGATGATGATTTAGGTATATGGATATGGATATCTCTAAAATCTAGAGAGGATTATCCTTGCATATGATTTTCACATTGTATATTATGTGAAACATGCACACTATGTGTCACTTATATGTTATTCGACTAAGTGATATATCCAAGGATGAGATTTATGTAAGTACCATGGATTATAACCATGAATTATATGAGTTTTCATATGTATTTATTGATGATTTTATCATAATGCCCCCTCAACATGAGATTGATTTCATTATTTATCTTGTAAATAGATCAAAGATAATCACTAAGGCTCCATATAATATGCCTACACTTGAGCCTAGAGTGATAAAGATTCAACTTCAATAAATCCTAAAAAATGTCCATATATTCCCCACTAATTTATCTTGAGGGACACATGAGACTTTTGTTGAAAATAAGGATGCATCACACCATATTTGCATTGATTAGTGGAAGGTAAATAAATTAACCATAAAATATTAGTATCCTTTACCCCAGATCAACTATATAAAGTTAAAGGAGCCAATGTGTTCCAAAAACTAGTGCTATTTAGGCTATAACTAGTTCAGGATAGGAAACAAACATGGACATGGTATTTAAGAATTTACAATAGTACCCCTAAAGATAATAAATGCTCTAAAAATATTTATGAGTTTGTTAAATGACATGTTTCATCATTATTTGGACTATATTTTTATATTAATACATAATATTTTATTTTATTCTGGCATAGTGGATGAACATGAAGAGCACATGTAAAGGGTTATTTAGTGTCTCTAATATCATTAAATATATGAAATTTTTAAAAAGGAATGAGATAAATATTTGGGACATGCTATTTTAAGTGATGGAATCTTAGTAGATCCCTCAATGATATGAGTAATTATGGAGTGGAAGACACGTCTTATAGTCACTAAGGTGCATAATTTGATGGGATTATCATATCTTAAAATAAATATATATATTAATCTTCATGTATAGCTCATCCCATTGCTTCCCCTCAAATAAAAGTTAATATGATTATTAGGACAGAGGAGAGCAAGAGGATATTTATATCTCTAAAAGGGGACATAACTTTTGAACCCATATTTTTAATTATTTATTCTACACATGAAATTTTTGTATGTGCAGATGCCTCGAAGGATAAATTTTGAATCATCCTTATTCATAATGGGAATGTGATCTCATATGAGTCACAAAATCTCAACACTCAAACACCCCACTAATAACCTAATGTTTTTAGTTATTGTTCATGTTGTCATGCATTAACATTACTTTTTTAAGGGGAAGTATTTTATGTTGGGGACTGACCATTTGAACATTAAGCATATTTTATCTTATCCAAAAAATAATGCTCATTAAAGGCATTACATGGATTAAATTTTTGAGTATCATTTTCACATAGAGCACATTAATGGTCTAGTTAGGATCCCCCCATATATAATCACACTAATATGAGGTGGGGTATATAGATAAATGTATCCTCACCTTGCTTTGGCCTACCCTTATTGATAGTGATAAGATTAAGTAGAACATAGTTGCATATGCCCTTAATAAGAGATAACATAAACAAGTAATGATGAGGGTCAAGACCAATTTGAGGGATTTCAAACTTGAGAAAATATATTAGGACATGTTTTAATAAGAGGTGAGATCACAATTAGACCTACATAGGGTCCTTGTGGGAGTATTTTCATGCGTTTACCTTGAGTCATATGATATCTTATGCCATAAAGGGTACATCTATGTACCAAATTTGAGGGATTTAAGTCATATGTTCTTTTCCAAAGCATATTGAAACCCTTATTTAGGTCATCCATGGGTGAATAAGGCTCACATTAAGATTCATCCTTTTTTAAACCTAGTGTATGTAGAGTTATATTAGTATGTGTTTCTAAACAGTTTAAATTCCAATGCATCAAGGCATATAATCAACATATGGAAAGCCTTACTCATCCTCATGAGATTATAGAGTGGAAATGGCACACCATTTCTATGGAATTTAATTTTTATGTCCCTATTTATACTTACAACAATTATGCCTTAATGGTAAAAATCACCTCTTTGACCATGATGGTGTACTTTTTTCCCACCAAAATTTCCTATAATGGAATAATAATGGAAAGAGTATTTTTAGATGAAATAGACTGATTGCACAGTACACCACAAAAATAATTTAAAACTATTATTTTGTTTATACATTTTACTTTTGGAAAATTTCATACTAATAATTGGTTACCTTGGTTTTCCTAGCATGTCATATCATCCCAAGATAATTAGACAATTTGAGAGGGTTAACTAGGTATTTAGAGGATAAGTTGTGCATGGATGTTATGAATCAACACTCCTACTAGGAGGACTACCTCTATGTGATAGAATTATAATATAAAAATAGTGTTGTGACTAACACACACCTTTAAAATAAATGGGGACCATAATATTATTATAATTCATGAAGAATTTAAGGTTAAACATGAAAATTTTAGTATTTTTCTTGGAAGATCAAACCCATTTTTGATGATTGGTGCTTTCTTAAATTTACCCTTGGGCATTATAAAAAATCACTTTAAAGGATCTCATTTTTAATTAGCACATTATTATACAATTTACATGAGATTATTTTGATGCTATGTTTAGACCTACTAATACTATTTAAAACTTTGTGCTTAGTTTCTTTTTCAAGTCACGAATGAGTATTTAGATGACATTAGCTTGGTAATTCCATAACTCGCATGATATTTTGTACTCCCAGAACATGAATTTTGTAGGTATAATGATAACTTTTTGTAGAGCATTTTAGCTAGATTTATCTTCTATAAACACACTATAGATCTAGTGATTTTTTAGGCATATGATGGCATGAAAATTAGTAAGTCATGGGAGATTTAGATAATCTAAGCCCAGTACCTATGTCTCCCACACTTTTGAATTTCTATAGTGTGTTAAAATAAGCTAGTAAAGAAAATAGTATGACTTATAAGGAATTATCCAATAAACATTTACCAAGTGGAAGAATCATACTTTTAGACTTTAGTGATTTTAAATAATTCATACTAGGTGAGAACCCTAAACTAACTAGAGAGTGTCATATAACATTATGTGGCTCCTAAGATGATACTAAAAAAGTAAAAAAAAATGGAGGCCTTATATAATATGTATAATAACATGTCCTATACATACACTTGTATAACTATAGACTTCGGATCTTTCATTCAACATGGAATGAATTTTGGCAGTCCTAAAGCCCATGTCATTAAATAAGTGAGAATGTCTTACACACTCTGTGATTAATGAACAATTGGACCACCCTCCTTGGGGATGTATAATCTATTGGATGAAGACACTTGGATAATTAATATTACATTAAATATATTTAATGCTAAATAGGGTTTGAAAAAATTAAAATTAATATCTAAAACTAGATAATTCAAATAACATTGTCAACTTATAGTTTATACACATGCCCATGAACTCTAATCACTACCACATAGATATATTTTTGTGAATTCAAAATACATCCCTCAAGTGAAAATCATGCTATATTACACTTGTAGTTGAATATAGAAGAGATTACACTACTCAATGACCAAAATGTCAAGTTATTAACTATGTTTTATGCATCAATATCCACCATGGTAGTTTCTAACTCAACCACAGGAGATACACAAGAGTTTAAGAACAAATATTTCATAATGTACATAGTGTAATTCAAAAATTATAACAATTTATTTAAGGTTGTGGAGGAGATGAAAAATATCCAATATATAGCTGATGCCACCTAGAATGATTTTGAAATCTCAAAGGATCTACTAGCTAATAAATAATTAAGACTTCATAAGGTAGCTACTAAGCTTGAGTAACTTATTTTTGGAGACATATATCATAATTTATTTCTAATTTTTTCATTTGTAAATGATCTTAATCAAAATGGGAATGAAAATTATAAAATAGATTTGATATTTAGAATCACTTTGAAGAGCTATTATAATCTTTTAAACCCTAATATCTCATAAATTAAAGACATTGTAATGAATTTGATGGAAAATTAATGTTAGGGTGACCCTAAAAGACTCAATGAAGATACAAAACACTAGGTGAATATCGAGTAATATATTCCTATAATATAAAACATTCAAGGAATAATTCAGAGTCAGGATGTTGTTACTTAAAAATTTATTTGGTGCTAATGACATTATGCATGTTAACAAGTTTTGGTTTCCTATTCTCAGTTTTCATGTGGATGATAAACATGACCCTACATTGGAAGGAATGATAACCTTTAATTTAGCTCAATATGTGATGGGATTTATGATGGGAGACAAGTTTTATATGGTTTCCTATCTAGTAGATGTGTGTTGCACCAAAGTCTCACACAGACACCATTACTTTGTGTAATAGAAACTTTATAGTACCTTAATACATTTAATATATTCTATGTTATACATTGACCACTTTATATCTCACATTGAGCACATTAATAATAATTTATACCCACCCTTGCATTTTTATGTCAATAATAATATTATGACCATGTTTTTGGAAGAGATGAAGGAACCATAATTTATATTAGAGCTTATTGGTGCTATTAGCATTTCATTATTATTAGATTCAAAGGAATTCATGTGGCCATAAAAATATTTACCAATTATGTTTTGGATAAGCAGGTTAAATAATAAATATAATAGCAATGTGTGAAGTTGTTTTAGACCAATGTCCTAATAGGAGATAAAACCCTACCCACCTCTTTATCTCATAATCAGCCACCATGAGTACAAGAACATCCATGTAGTAGTTTCCATATCAAATCATAGTCCTTGTTTTAATTCCATACAGTTTAATGATGATATATAGTGAGGTCCTCTTGTAAAGTTATAGAGATATGTAAAAACATTAAGAATAAAACTCAATATCACCTATCACCATGAATTTCATGATGATGATAGGTTCTACATGAACCCTATGGATGACAATGAAGTAATAGGGAACTTTATAGCTGAAATAATATTTGAACCCTAAGTGAAAGGAAATAAATTCATGAAATTGAGAGCCAATGAAAGCTTCAATTAGATGACACATCGATAAATGACTATATTAAAGGATGAATGACATTATCCTGTAAGCTATCCCTTTGGTTTTCCCTTCCTCTTCATCAACTACTACCACTTTAGTTGAAGAAATATTTCAAGTAAGGAATAAAATCCTTGTGCCTATTATCTATGTTAAGAATGATAATAAATATCAACAAATATCACCTACAACATAATATTTTTTGTTACCCAAGTCATAAAATCCTATTACTATGCCAACTTCTCAAGCATCTTCATTATCAATTAGGCAAGGGCCTAGTCATTCTACTTTGGATTATCCCAAATCACATAGTTCTATTAGTGCTAAAATTTATCATATTTTTAATCCTCCGTAAGATTATGTTTCCACCTCTCATCGTAACCCACCAACATAAAAATTCACATAAATTTCTACTTAGCATGGTAAAATGACACTCATTACTTAAAGCCTCCAACTACCACTACATGAGAAAAATTTATAATGGCTATGTTCACTTAAAATTTTAAACCAATTTATACTATTCCCATTTGACCCAATAGCCTTGAAACTATAACTTATACATTTGGTCCCTTTGTTCCTATTATTATCACATAAACTATCAAATCCTATATACTTCCTCATCATAAATTTAACATGACACCAATGGTAACTACCTCCTAGTACCCATTTTCATATGTTATAGGTACCCATAGATTCATTTTCACTAGGCCCATATCTTATTTAAGGATGACGAATGGTATCCTTATGCTCAATAGGCCAACCATCCACATGAGTCAAGGTTAAATTTTGTCCTATTCGGAGATCCCACTACCATTTCTACTACCAATTTATATTTTGTCTCCCCAACATAACCTTAAAATTACATCATAACGCCTATCACCCCTATGACTACCCCATCCACCTCATAGACTTCAACTTCTTTGGCCACTATTTTAGGGACCCTTGTACCAATCAATATAGGATACTACATAGATGCCACACATGTTGAGAAGATACAAAGGCCTAAAATGATTTATCAACGTGACTTATACATCCAAATTAACTTTTTAAAGGTAAATAGAAAGATAAAGAGGCTCATGAACTCCAATTTTAAATAAGAGGGCAATCTAGACTTATGTAAAATAGAGGACAAGTTATACCTAAATTGAAAGAAAATAAAGAATGATAAGGAGTATATTGTTGAGTGCATTGTCTCAATCATGAGGACCACCAAAAAAATGGTAGAGAAGATGATGGAGGACATGACGAATCATGTTAAAAATATAGAGTTTCAAGTATGAAATACCTTATGTACAAACCTAGTAAACAAAGGTGAGAAGGTCCTTTATGAATTTTTTAGTGCATTGGAGGAAGTAGTTGAAAAATTATCTAAGAATGGTGTGATTTATCTAGAGGTAAAATAAAACTTAGAGTAAAATATTAAAATGGATAATAATTTGAAGAAAATAGTAGCTGTGAGCAATAAGGGAATGTTACCTTAGTTAAATATCATGTCATTGATGGTTCCTAATATATATTAGACATTTGTTATGAAAATTAGGCCCTCTTTGGTGATTTACATTGTTGAGAAGAAAAGAAATGGTTGGTTGGTGGATCCACATCTGGTCTTAAATAAATGTAAATCACCAATTGTAACAAAGTTAAACATGATGGGCATGAGTGGTATATCATTCCCTTGGGTGGTATGTATCATCTCATTTCTCTATAAATTATTTTTCTAACACTATATTAGTGTTGTAATTTTAATTAACAAACTGATAGAACTTATAGATTTGAACTTAATGTTCACTTTTTTATTAGTTTTATATTAGATCCCTTCCCATATTCTTAGTGTAAGCATGGTGAGTGTTTACTAGTTTGTAAGCTTTGATATAGACATTTATTATTATATATGTTCTTAGTTACGTTGAGTTAATCACTAATCACTAGTATTTGTAATCTATTGTGTTTATTTTAGTATTAATTGATATATGTTTATTAAAAATATATTTATGGCTATTCATATCATGATATATTATTTTAAGGATCATGGTCATCATCAAATTACCTTAGACTCCCTACTCTATCTAGTTTAGTTTGAGCCCAAGTGAAACTATCTACATAGAGGTAACTTCATTCACATCCATAATAAGTCCATGGAAGTAATTTTAGCCCTTGTTGATAAGTGTTTTCATTGAGGTCAAGGTTGATGTCATTGATATCAAGGCTGATGTCATTGATATCACTGTGCATCTGTTTAATATGCATGGTGAGTGGTCTTTGAGTTATGATCTTGTGTGCTAAATATGACAATGAAACCATGTGACATGATAGAATTTGATAGAAAGAGAGAATTTAAAGGAAACCTAATTTATTATCTATTTTTTTATTTTGAGGTTCAAGTCATCTTAAAGTTTTAGTGGTGTCACAAAGAGGTATGATGGTCAAGTGAGTATTGAAGTATAATGATGAGGCTCTAGGTCTACATAAGGTCATGAGATAATGTTGATAAAAAAGAGTTTATTTCAATAGTGTGAAATTGATATCTAAATAATGTTCTTATTTTATATCATTGATGAAAGCATGCTTGAGTATTGGTTATTGATTACAAGGTGTCTTAAGAAGCTTAGTCATAACAAGCATAGTCATATCATGAGCATGTAGAGGTATGTGAAAAGGTATGAAATTGTTGAGGAGATCTTAAGGAAAGTGGGTAAGATGTAGATGAATTAAGGATAGTTTTAAGGTGATCTTGTAGGGGTAAGACCTTTAGTCCAAGTCTACAACTAGACCAGTTCTTGACCCTCATTAACTTAATTAGGTATCATGGGCTATTTTCAAGACATATGAATGATGTATGGATGTGTTTAAGCATGAGATAGGTGTTATGGCATGAGAGTGAGATGTTAGAAATGAAATTTAGGTGTTGAAAGAAATAAAAAGTCATGAAGGATAGTTTAAGGCCTGGTGAGGTATGAAAACTATGTTATAGAGAAAGCGTAAGCCTAATGGGGTATTAGGATCTATTTCAAAGAAAATTTTGAGTAGATGATCAATGAAAAATATGACTCAAGTTTTTTTAATCATGTTCATGAAGTTTTAATTCAAATTTTGAAGGATAAGGCATGAAAATGTGTTTTAAGGTCTTCTTTAGTGTATGTAATGAAGTTTTCTCTACCCAATAAGGTTTTTAATGTGCTCATTATCTCATAAAACATTTACATATGAACCTAATAAAATAATGGTAGATGGATAATAGTCATATCTCAAAATTCTATACAATTATTCTTGGATTAAGGGGCCATGCTTTATGAATGATTAATAAGAATGGAAATAATTTAAAACCCTCTTAGAACTCTAATAAGGACCCAATGTTGAAGATGTTGATAAAAAGTTCCTAGGATAGATTGGTATGATTAATAAAATTATTTAATGTTGTATTTAACTCTCTCAATAACCTACAGTTATTATTCATTTGTCAAGTGTGTGAGTATACCCTAGAGGAAAGTGTTATTTTCTTAGTTGTTTACTATAGCAGCAAAAGTTGACTAGGTCAAAGTATGAAAATGGATGGAATATGAATATTTATACTAATTTTTCATGTCCATGAAGTTTATTTATATAATTTATAGCTCAATATGCTAAACTGGTCATCCAAGATATCTAGTCACTAACAGGTCTAATGGTGCAAATAGTGAGAAACTGAGGTAGGAGTGAGAAGATGATTAGGAATGGGTTATCATGATATAATGATGAGACCAATTTCATGAAGATATTTATTAGGAATTTTAATAAATTTTAATGTTTTGTATAAGTTTTATAAATCATTAATTATAGTGAAAAAGTTTCTCATGATTTTACCTATCTAGTGTAGATGAGACAGTGAGATGTAAGGTCATGAGATAGGCCTACAAGACTAATATTTAACATTTAAAAATTATATATATATATATATATATTAAAATTTTATAATGATATCATAATATCATATACATGCATTTTAAGTCTCTTAAATTGGTCATACAAGTGTTAAAATTCATTATCACCATGACTATGATTTAAGATAAATTGGTAGGTCTAGGTATGTAAGTTGTAGTGATGAGTTTGAGACTGTATGTCTTGAATTGATGTATTTAATAAATTTGGAAAAGTTTTTTGTAACTTTAAATTTGTCCTCATGAGTTTCAAAATTTTGATAGTCAGTGAAAGCTCTTGAAATGTTCAAGCTAAAATGGTTCGTTTAGTTTTGGTTTGACTGTATGTAGTGAGGTTAAAATATTGGTTTGTAAGAAAAATATTTGAAATTATAAATTATTATTTTTGTATTTAAAATTGGCCTAGACATGTAAAATGATATTATTAAAGTATCAGTCATCATGGGAAATGTTTTATCAGGTGTTGAAGATCAAGTTGTTCATGACTATTATGGCAGTTCTTAGTGGGTTATTTATAGATAAGTGTTTGAATCCTTTTCACCATAGTTTTGAAGTATAAATAACTTGGTTATGTTTTTAATATCATGGTTTTTTTAAAATATTATTTAGTTTCATATTTTTATGTCCAAATAATGTATTATTTTTAGTTTCTCAAGATAGACCTTTCTGTGTGTGTGAAGGCCAAATGTGAACAATACTAATGGTGTGCTTCAAGTGGTGGTTAGATATAAAAATTATAATGAACCTAATATGGGATTATTGGAGGTATTTTTTAGTGGTACATGTAGTGTCCCTACCATATGTATATTTTTAATTTTTTTTCAAGGAGATCAAAGGGCAATGTGTCCTATTGAATACCTAGTTAAATTAGGTCTCAATGAGAACTAAATAAGGATTTATTTTATTTGAGTTATTTAAAACCTAATGTTATGATAGATTAATGTTTTTAGTATTTATTAAGGAATTTATGTAGAAAATATAAGTGGGAAAGTGTGTATAGACAACTATGTGGTGTATGAACAAGAGCCTAGTATAAGAACAAGGATAATTAGGCCTATTTGAGGTAGTTGAAGGAACGAAGAGTTAATGTCAAATAAATAGCACATTGGTAAGTATAATGAGGTATTTTAGACCATATAAAGAGTGTATATAAAATATGATGAATATTTGACATAGGTTTTATGTATGCAAAATAAAGGTCATATGACCTAATGAAGTCAAGCAGAGGGATAGCTGAGTGGTGAAGCTTATAAGATAGTTTACGAGGGGTAGAAGAAAGAAAAGTTGAATAAAATTATCATTATATATTTTATGAGAAATTAGGTTTTATTAATTTCATAAAATGTTTTAGGTGGTTGAGTTGGTTTTGAGTCATCTAGGGGGTCGATGCATCCTCTTAAGTTGGTGCTTATTAAATCTAAACTAAGTTGGTACTTAGCTAGTTGGGGTTGGTGCTCCATGTGGAGTTGGTGCTCTATGTGGAATTGTTTCTTCCGTAAATTATGATATTTTGTCTTATAGGAATATATTCCATATGTAAGAATTAGTGGGATTTATTTTCCTTGAAGGTTTTCTACATATATGATTAGTTGTCTTGTGTAATCTTCTTTCATGCTTGTATAGTTGATCGCTTTTTCATTGCTTGATCTATATGTTTATGTGATTATTAATGTCTGATAAAGAGGAATTTAAAAAAAAATTAATATAGTGATTAACCCCATCAGTTATTATGTTTCCAAAATTTAGTATCAAATCAGGTCCTTTAAAATAGGCTTAATATCCTAAAGGAGATGTTAGAAGCAAGGATGGTTAGTCAACTAGCTCAAGGTGGTTTCTCTACTAGTAATACTCCATTATTCAATAGGACTAATTATTATTTTTTCAGCATAAAAATTGGTAAATATCTAATGTCAATAGGCCATGACATATGGAAATTAGTTATGGATGGATACACTCCATGTCCTACAACACCAACTTATACAACAGGAAAGAAGGAAGGTGAGAGCAATTCCAAGGCAATGAATGCCATTCTATGTGACCTATTAGAGGAAAAGCTTTTTAAGGTAATTAAATTTGAGTCATCCAAGGTAATATAAGATAAATTGAATACTATCTATGAAGAGACACCAAGGTGAGTATGTCCAAGTTGTGTTTCAAATGTCTCATGTTTTGTATGATTTATCACTTTGCATCTAATTGTCTTAATAAAGATAATACTAAGCATGATGAATAACATGATGAACATCATGGTGATGATAAAAAGGTTTATAATATTGAAAAAAATATATATTTTAGGAAGTATGAATGTAAAAAAGGGTCATTAAAAAATGAGAGAAGCTTCTATACCAAAGAAGATAATAACTTATCCAATGTATGTGACACAAGTAAATTAGATAGTGATGATGATAATAATGAACATGAACATGACAAAAGTGAAACCTTATTCATGGATATAGAAATATATAATGAGGGTTGATCAATGGGAAAGGCCTTATGGATCATGAAGAATTAGATGAAGAAGAAGATAAAGTGAACCTTGAGGCAGAATTGGTGAGCACTATAGAGGAGTTCAAGTTACAAATAAGGAATAATCACAAAGTAAGATCATTAGTTAAGAAATATGAAGAGTATATTATTTTTTTGAGGATAGATCGAGTAACACGTCTAAAGAGTATGTTGATATCATCAGTGATATTGAAGAACAGATGGAGATAGTCAATACTAACTTAAAAGCTAAAGAGGAAGAATGTACAAGTTATAGACCTGAAGTGGAATCTATTAAATTTGAGTTAGATCAAGCATCTATAAATTTGAATACCTTTATGAACCTTAAAAAGAGTAATGATGCTTTAGATATCATCTTTAGTATTCAGAAGTCTAAAAGTGATAAGACACGTTTTAGTTTCAAAGAAGACCAAAAGGAGGTAGCTAAATTCAAGGAGAAGGCCAATGAAGACAAAAAAGTCAAAATGAAAAGACCAATCATAAAACATAATTCTATGAGGTATGTTAATTCATTCAATGGTTATTGTTATGCATGCAATTAGTTTGGTCATAGAGCAAAAGAGTGTAAAATACCCTCTAAAAATTAATATGCGTGAGATTATGAAATAAATCATCTCTCAAGAGGTATGTATAAGGTTATTTACAATAGTTTTCATAATTTGAGACACATTTCAAGATTATATCCTAATAGAGTTAGAAGTCCATCAATTCAAAACAAGAGGTTTGAATCCCCTAGAATGTAAATAAATGTATGGAAAATAAAGACAATAAATGTTATTCATGATCAATCTGCAAGCTCAAGTGGACTATTTTATATGATATAACATACTTCAAATGTGAAGTCATCTCTGGAATGTTCATTATTAGCTCATGTTTTTGACCACATGGATGATGAAAATGTCAAGCCTAAGGTGTCAACCAAGCATAATAGGATCTTGAAAGATATTCAATCTTGTGAGAGCATGGAAATTTAGCAATTTATTATGTTTGTGTTGTTTTAAGTGACCTATGAAAAGGGGTGGATCCATTGGACATCATAGGGACACTCTTAAGTTAGCATAAGCATGGTAGATGCTTGGTTTGTGGGAGAACTATTCAGGTTGGTCATAAGCTCTAAGTGTAATTGCTAACAAGCATATAAGAGTCATGTCAAGGACATGGTTAGTGGTCTTGAGATTTGAGTGCATTTGAAAGAGGTATGTATGGGTTAATGGGGAACATGTTCCTATAATGCTTCATATTCTGTGTGTTTAAATTCTATTTCAAGAAGGTGTGATTTCAGATGGTAAAATTTGTGGAAGACACTTTTTCATTATAGTGAAAGGGAGGAAAGTTCAAGAAGGGAGACGAGAGTGATCAGATTGAAGAATGTTTTTCCATGAATGACAAAGTGGAATTTTGTTGAGAAGTGTTCTAATTGATGTCAAGGTTGATGTAATTGATGTAATGGATGATGCCATTAATGTTAAGGTACATTTGGTGAAGATGAAATGTGAGTGATCTTAGAGGTATGAGTTTGTGTGTTTAATATGATAATGAATCCATGTGACAAAAGATAATTTGAAGGAAAGAGAGAATTATAAGGCAACACAATGTCTCTTATGTTTTTTGATGTCAAGGTTAATGTAAAGGTTCAAGTTAGCTTGATGTTGATAGTGGTGTCACAAATAATTTTGATGGTTAAGTGAGCATTGAAGTATGGTGATGAGGCTCTAGGTCAGAATAAGGTCATGAGAGAATGTTGATCGGAAAGACTTTGTTATAGTAGTGTGAAAGTGATATTTTAAAAATGTTCTTATTTGATATTATTGGGGAAATCATGTTTGAGTATTAGTTATTGACTACAAGGTGTCTTGAGAAGCCTAGTCATAGCAAACATAGTCATATGATGAGTATGTACATGGTTAATATGTAGAGGTATGTGTAGAGGTATGACATTATTTAAGGATCATGTAAGACATGTGACCAAGACGTAGAGGAATCAAGGATAGTTTTAAGGTGAGCCTAAAGGGGTAAGACCTTCAGTCCAAATCTATAACTAGACTAGTTCTAGACCTCCCCTGACCTAATGAGGTATCATGAACTATTGTCAAGGAATATAAAGGGTGTATGGATGTGTTTAATCATGATAGAGGATATATGGCCTGAGAGTGAGATGTTGATAATGAAATTAAGGTTTTGGGATCATCAAAAAGGCATGAAGGATAGTTCAAGGCCTAGTGAGGTATGAAGACTGGTGTCAAGAGAGAGTGGAATCCTAGTGGGATATCAAGATCAATTTCAAAGGAAAGTGTGAGTAGATGAGCATTGATAAAGATGATTCTAGTTTTTTTAATCATGTGCATTATGTTTGAGGTCATATTTTTAAGGATACGACATGAAAATGTGTTCTAATTTCATAACTCTACATGGGAAACTAAGATATTCATGTTAGATGGTGAAAGTACCTAGCTCAAAATTCCATGTATTTTTTTTTTGATTGAGGGGATATGCTTTATGTATGATAGTTAAGAATGGAAACATGTTTAAACCCTCTTAGATCCCTAACAAGGACACAATTTTGATGATGTTGATTAAAATTTCCTAGAATGGATTGGTATACTCAATTAAAATAATATAGGTTGTACTCAACTCTCTGAGTCACCTACAAGTATGATTGAGTTGTTAGGTGTGTAACTATACCCTACAAGAAAGTACTATTTTCTCAAAGATTTATTATAATGGTCAGAGTTGAACAAAAAAAATTATGAAAATGGATGGAGGATGAATCCTAAGGCTCATGTTTCATGTCCATTAAGGTTCATATATATAATTAATCCTTCAAGTGTGCTCAAATAATTGTTAAATTTATCCAGATGCTAACATGTTTAATGGTGCAAACATAGAAAAACCTAAGCAGTAGTGAGAAGATGATTAGGAATGGTTTGTCATGATAAAGTGTTGAAACTAAGTATGCAGAGAGATTTTTTAGGAATTTTAAGAAATGTTCATGTTTGGTAATAGTTTTGGATGTTATTAATTATAGTTATTTTTTTCACAATTTTACCTATCTAGTGCAGATGAGACAGTGAGATGTAAGGTCATGATATTGGTCCACAAGACTAATATTTTCCATTTGAACATGTTAACTTTCTATCTAAGAATTTCCTAATGATATCATAATATCATCTACATTAATTTAAAGTCTCTAAAAGTTGTCATACGGGTGCTGAAATTCATTGTCACCATGATTATTCTTTAAGGTAAACTAGTAGTTCTAGGTAAGCAGGTTGTAGTAATGAGTTTGAGACTCTATGCCCTAAATTGATGTATTTAATGCACATTGTGTGTATTTTTTTTAATGTTTAAATTAGTACTCACTATTTTTTAGTGTTTTATAGTCAGTGAAATTGGTTGAAATGATCAAGCCAAAATGGCTTGTGTGGTTCTGGTTTTACTATATACAATGAGGTCAAAATATTTGTTTGCTAGACCAATAGTTGACATTAGACCTTGTGACATTTGTATTTGATAATGGTATATATATTATATGGTAATTATATTTCTAAATTACTAGAGAACATGGGAAGTGATATTTCAAGTGTTGAAGGCCAAGTTATTCATAATTGGGTTTTGGAGTGTTCTAACAGTTCTGAGTGGGCTATTTGCAGAGATGTGTTTAAGTCTCATGATGTTTTTAAAATCATTGAGTTTATATTCATATGATTTATTTCCATGGTTGTGTGGATAAATAATTTAATATATTAATTTGATCAAGATATATTTTTATGTGTGTGTGAAGGCCTAATGTGAATAATACTAATAATGTGCTTCAATTGGTGGTTCGATCTAAAAAGCATCACGAACATAAGATGAGATTATTGGAGGTATATTTTATCTGTATATAATTTTTTCCCTTTTTTGTGTTGATTTTGAAAGTGTTCCAAGGATATTAAAGGGAAACGTGTGCTAAAGAAGTCGTAACGGAATTAAGTCTCCATGAGACCTAAAGAGGGATTTGGTATATTTGAGTTATTGAAGACATAATTTATTGATGGATTCATGTTTGTGGCATGTCCTAAGCCTATTGTGTGAAAAATATAATTTGAAAAGTGTGTATGGTTGACTAAGTGGTGTATAAAAAAAGAGCCTAGTATAAGAACAAAGCTAATTAGGCCTATTTGAGGAAGTTGAAGGAATGAAGAGTTAATGTGAATGAAATAGAACATTGGTGAGTATAAGGAGGTCTTGTAGACCATATATAATGTGTATAGAAACTATCATTAAGGTTTGATAGAGGCTTTACGTATGAAAAATAAAGGTCATATGACCTAATCAAGTCAAGAAGAGGCCTAATTGAGAAAAGAAGCCTATAAGATAGTTTGAGTGGGGTACAAAAGAGAGAAGATATAAATAAGGTGATCATCATATATTTTATGAGAATTAGGGTGTTATAAATTTTATCAAAGGTTTTAGGTGGCTGATTTGGTGTTGAGTCATCTAAGGGGTTGGTGCCTCCTTGCAAGTTGGTGCTTGCTAAATCCTAGCTGCATTAGTGCTTAGCTAGTTGGGGTTGGTGCTCCATGTGGACTTGGTGCTTCACTAAATTATGATATTATATCTTATAGGAATATATATATTTACAAGGATCATTATAATTTCTTCCCTTTGAGGGTTTCCCACATCTATGATGCGTTGTCTTGTGTAATCTTATTTTATGTTTGTATAGTTGATTGATTTTGCATTGATTGATCTATATATTGATGTGATGGTTCATGTATTCTATGTATGAATTCAAATAAAATTTTAAGATATTGATTTATCCCCTACCCTCAGTTATTTTGCTTTCAAAATCCCAAAAATACCTAAGTAACTTTTCTTCTACCTAACAATCCCTCTTTTAGTTTTATTTCAATTTACCCACACATAGAATTAGGATGAATTTTTAATATTCACAAGATGAAAATCAATATATATTTATCTATATAATAAATTTGGAAAGAAGAATTGATATACATAGTGATAATAACTATGGGCTCTTAGAGTTATTCCCATCAAGATACCTAGGAGAGCCATAAAATTTAACTCATGCCCTATGATGTGTTAATAGTAATAAAAAAAAAGGGTGAAAAGATTTTATACCTTTGGTGTGGGTAATATCCACATTAATAGTATCTCAGTTGGTGTTATAAGGAGGGCCTTATTCAAAATGCTATAGTATTTTTAGATAAATAAGCACTTTGATCCACCAGCTCCTTAGGGAAAGCTGGAGTATCTTGTACATATCACTAGATATAATATAACAAAGGTTGTTTATTATTAAACCCTATAAAAAATCATATAAGACATATATTTGGAAGGGGGATCCCAAGAATCTCTAAAATTCAACATATTAAACTAACACATAATAACACTAATAATTGTGTTCCCTCGGTTTATCTAAACAATCAACCATTAAAATTGATGAGGATACCCATGATTTATCTAGAAGCAAAGAAATATATCTCCCATGGTTCACAACCAAAGGAATATGCATGACTAAGAAACACATAACATCTCTTAAGATAGCCCTATGACTTTTGAAAATTTAATATAACAACACAATATGTAATTTAGTCCTATTCAGCTTAAAATATGTTACATATGATTGGTTTTTTAATGTACATAAAGACTATATCATGGGATAGGACTAGTTTAGTAACACGTTTTTTAATTAATTTAGGAAAGTTATTGACCTTAGTTTATTGTACCAATAATTATCTAGAAAGAAAATGGAATAAAGTGATCTTATTAGATTATTTAACACAAGTTTAAACAATATGTATAATCACATAATGACATTATAAAAATCAAATCCATAATTGGTTCTTGAGATGTATAAAAAATTCTTAGATCCTTGGATGATGCCCTTCCTACATAAATACCCCATCATCATAGACTTACCACTAGCATATGCATAGGTTATCAAAGTACATAGGAAAATAAAACCATAAAGATATATTCTTTAGATCATTCAAATTATCATCCAAAACCTACCAACCTTGAATCAAATTATAAATTTTAGATAGAATATGTTGATTGTCAATATTATGTTGATGATGAATTCACTACCATTGATATAGGGAATGCCTAACTAACACTTAATATTATTTGATCTAATCAACACTAAGGAATCCCATCAAAATCATAGATAGGCACTGGTCCCTACATTTAATAATGTCAAAAATTCACTTCAATAATCTACCAAAAGTTAGTTGGATCTTATAAAACTTATGGTGAAAAATCTTAGTAATTATTTCTCAGGCCTTCTTAGGTAGGTTGGGAATCCTAGAGGATAAATTAAAATTGAAATTTATCCTATGAAATATATAATTTCCACTTAAATAATTTAAACATCTACTCAAAACCATCACCCAATGAGTTGTGTAAGATCAACATATGTAATCTAGATTTTCCTAATTAGCGTATAGTGCATAACGTGGTCAAACATGGAGAGATAGATTGTATCAAGTTATGGAATGTATTAAACATCTTCCAAGAAGATATGGAAGTATATTAGGTGGTTCCAAAACACTAAAAAATTAAAAACTCTTTTGAAATACTAGGCATGTTCAGATCTCTAAGTACTACTATGGTGTAGGAAACACTTCAATTCCCTAAAAAATAAGATAATAAACTCGATGAAGCCACATATGAGATTCACGCCTTTTAGGAATACCAGTGAAAAATTATTCATTTAGGTGTTAGACAACACAAAAAACCCTCTCAACATATACTCCCTTGGAAAATGGGGTTAATACTATTGATCCAAGAGCAAAAAATGATCCCCCACCACTAAAGGTAGTGATCAATGTCATAATATGAAAATACAACCTACCCTTAGTAAAACTGGATATAACATAGTGGAGGACATGAATATAATAAAGGCCAAAATTGCATTATATGAGTTAGCCTAAGTAGTAGATCAACATGATTTTATATTTAAATATTTATCTAATAAATCAATCTAATATAAGAAAAAAACCACACATACTAATGCATCAATACATAAGAGCAAGGTTGAAGTTCATCATTTCCTCTTTATAGTTTGGATATTTGGAAAGAATTTGGGAAATTGTCTAGTCTATTTGGGAGCCTCAACTAATGTCATGCTCATGGGAATATATAGGAAGATAGGGATAACTCCCATTAAGTCTAACAAAATATTTGTTTAATTAGACAAATATAATGTTAAAGTAGTAGGGGAGTTACTAATATTTTGCATGCAATTAGAGTCTTAACCTAGATTCAAAAAAATTATAGACATTTAGGTACTCAAAATCCTAGTGGTATACATTATGTTACTGAGTGGAGATTGGTCCAAAACCTTAAATGGGTACATGAAAAAAAACATTTCTCGCATGTGGTTGCCTTCATTAGGTGCTACTAATCATATTCAAATTGATAGGGAACATAGAATGAAACATACGATAATTAAAAATAACACAATAAATGAGAAATTAAACATATTGTCATTTAGTACAAGCATATACACCCTCTTTACAGAGCATAATAATACAAAAGGTTACAAAAAATGTTAAACATCATGGTTATGATACTTTTACTTCAAAGTGGCCCATTTTAAGCAAATTTATGGAGTTGGGGTTTTTTAGTGAGTCCGAAAGAGAAGAAACACTTGGAAACTTATATACTATAGTTCCCTTGTACTAACAAATTATATAAATATGAAGCAGTGACCCCAAGTTTAAGGATTTATATAAATCATAAAGTTAAAAAGTTGTGATCATTTGGGTATTCTGAGTTAGTAATAAAAAAATTTAGAAGTAAGTTTGAGTGAAAATTTTCATACTTGAAGAAGTTAAAATAAAGATCTTAGGATTTGATTGAAACCTTAAACTCTTCATATATTATCCCCATCCGTAGTGAGAATAATCAATTCATAGTTTGCTTAGCAGACTCTACATAGATTTGGCCCCTCGATATTATTCTAGACTACAACATTTATCAATAAAGCTAGTTCCTTGACCTTTAGTTCCAAAAACATTGTAATATTTGAAGTTTTTGAAGATGATCACCAAATTATGGAGTTATTTAAAAATCTAGTGTATTTAAATCCAAAATCACGGATGAGAAATATAGAGGTGACCTTACTGGTAGTGAACATGATGGTGATGGAATCATAAATTTGAGAGAGAACCACATCCCAAAGGGCATGATATCACTATAAAGGATATTTGATTTAGATAGGTTGATTGGCATACTCAAACAACCAACCTTCATATATCAATGATCCAACACCATAAATCTGGGTTTGGCTAGGTAACCTTGAAATGTCAACATTACCCCTACATACACCTGGCCTAAGATTGAAGAGCTAAAGAAACTAATCCTATGGTGTAAGGATGAAATTACTTAGAAATTCAACACCTGAACGTATTTAACCCAAAGGTTATAACCCATACCATCCCACTGAAAATAGAAAAAATACATTTAGGTGGAGACATTGATCTAAAAATCCCATATTAAAACCTATTATTAATAAATGAACTCATAAATACTTCTCAAATGGAATTGATTTCCCAATCCATGATTCTACTTGGGTAGCCAACTTGGTCCTTGTTTGTAAGAAAAATGAAGAAATAAAACTTTGTGTCACTTTCCTAAATATAAAAAGATTATTGTAAAAGTATAATTACTCTTTACCTTTCTTAGATGAGGTAATCTAGAAGGTTAATGGTTCCCAAATTATGTCTTTCTTTGATATATTTAAAGGATACAACTAGGTCTTGGTGAAGGAAGAAGATAGACTCAAAACTTTGCTCATAACCAAGTGGGGCACCTTCACTTATAATGAAATGTTGTTCAATTTTATCCATCCAGGAGACACATTAGAGGACACCCTTGACACATGCTAGGACCATGACGACTCGTCATGACACTTCCACAATTGCAATTTTTTCACGCAATTACAATAAATACTTTAACAAATTTAAATTTTGGTTTTTGTGGGAAAACTTGCCAAAAAAGCTAACTGGCCTATAAATTGACTTGTAAGACCTTTGAAAAGGCATTTATTGCTAGATCTTGGAGAGTTTCCCACCATTAAGATGTTTTACCTTTTGAACACACTATGCACTTAGGAATTTGAAGCTTGGCATTCTAACCAACATTGTTTTCCAAAAAATTGAACTCTAGAACAAAAGTCATATAATTTTAAACTTGAAGGAGATGGGGAAGTGTGTTTAATGCATAAAAGTTATAGTTCAATAAGCCAAGCCAACTCTTAGCAAGATGGAGGAAGAGATGCTCATACCATTACTAAGCTAGTGATCAATAAGCATTAATAGGTCTAACCTCTTAGCTATACTATTTTCCCTACGCTCCATTGATACATGTGAAGCATGCTTTCCATGGGACCCCATCCCATAAATTTTAATGATGAAGGAAGATTAAAATTCTATGTCCAATTCATTCAATGATTGAGTGTCCAACGTTTTTTTTTTAAATCAAGGAATATAGTAACATTAGAATATCCTCCAATAATCCATGGTAACTCATTTCTATTATGAATTTGACACAATATTTCATGAATATAGAACATCTTTCCATTGACAATTACTGATCTTGCCCTTGAATTAAATGTAAATCCAGTTTTTGCATTGGGATATGAAATCAACTTGAAAATGAAGAGGATTGTACATGACAACTAGATCATCTAGTTTGTCAAAAGCATCACAGGCCTTGAAAGTGTCTCTAACCCAAACATTTTGGCCCACTAAATCCATTGTTGTAGTGTTACATTTGTTTCGTTCAAGCTTTAAAATATCTTGTTTATGGTCCAAAGAATATGATGTTTTAATGTTTAGTTCTTATAGGGATCATTAAGATCCATGTAATTCAAAGAGTATATGTTCAATGGATAGATTTAACAAGGCTTATACAATAGAATTAATGCTTCATTGTACATTGAACAAACTTATTGAGGCCTTCTTGAGTTAATATCTAGTTCATGATTTTCCTTCCATTTTCTGACGTAGTAAGTTCAAAGTTTCTCTTATTTTTATTCTTCTTTCCCCTTCTTCAATTTGAACTTGATTAGGATTTTTTTATCTTACCTTTTTCTATTTTTCCATCTTCTCAAAGGATATCTTCCTCAGATCCATTTTTTTTAGTGAATGAGTGCACCGTCATCTAAAGATTTTCAGTAGAGATGATAGGGATACCAAGATTTGGCATCCCAAGAAGAAATTAAAGGTCGACCACCTCCTCCTCCTCGTCCCTAAATTCATCATTGTCTAAAGATTATAAGAGTTACCCCTTGGCTTCAAGGTGACAGTTTTATACCTTCTTGTGGAATGAATAGTCTTGTTAATGATACATTTTTTCTACTTCATGCATCTAAATGGAAGGGGCAAGCTATGGTGTTGATTTTTGTATCTCCACTGATTTACTGCATGCTTGTGAAAAATCTTTAGCAAGGTGGCCGTATTCATGATATATTCTACATCTAAATGGAATTACTTTATTATCTTGCTGTTGGTTCCAAGATATATTCCTTCTTTAGTTTGAAAAATGGTGTTCGTAGGGAGTGGAACATTAAGATTTAGGGACACACTAATCCTCAAATATGAGGTATATATAATTTTTCTAATCATTTATGCATAATATATACATGTTCCCAAGGTATTACGAATAATCTCTAGTATAGGATAAATTTAGGGGTAGGAAGCTAAGCCTGATTTAAATAAGGGCCTCTGTTGGAAGTTTATCGTTGGCATCAAAGTTGTCTTCCTATAACTTGATGAAGAGACTGTGGTTACCCCTAAACTAGGAATCTCTTTCAAAAATTGTTTTCCATTCCTCCTCATTGCAAAAGGTAACCTAGAGGAAAAAGTGAAGCAACCTGAACAAAGGAGACCTCGAATTTGAAGGAAAGTAGAATGTTATGAATCACTTTATATTAGTTAGTGGACATAAAAACAAATCTTGGATACGAATGCTAAAGGAAACAAGAACTCAATCAATGCATATATTCAAAATGCAAACAAAGTAGACCGTCAGATGAAAAAGCTAAAAATAGCTCTGTATTTGTATTGTTGTTGTTAGCAGAGCTTCCTTGCTCTTACACATTCTTTCATTCTTTTTGGAAAACTAGAAACAGAGTATATCACTACATTTTTTCAAAAATAGAGTATTATCTTTTTCTTCACTTGGAAGTCTCTTAAGGTGACTATGTTAGAGACTGGAGATAATTTCTCCACTTACCTGCCTATTCCACCTCCCTCCTCATGCATGCACAACAATTAAAGAAGCAGTTCAGTCTTGTTTGCATGCAAAGACTGTAGTTAAATTTAGACTGTAGTTAATTTTAGACTATAGTTAATTTTGGTTTCCTTTTCTAATTATTGTTTGTTTTCAAATCTATTTAAGAGATCCATGGGCACAACATTGTAAGCAAGATCAAGAAGATCTGAAAGATTCAAGAAGATCAATAAAAATTCTTATTTTTTCCATGATTACTGTAGTAATCTGACTGTGTTCTATTTTCTATTTCTATTTTCTATTTATTGTGCTCTATTTTGACTAATAGATTTAAAGGTAAGAAAATGAGAAACTTGAATGAGATTTATAATCAAGAAGAAGAGAAGTTAGATTTGTGTTCAAATTTTGCTCTTTTCACTCATGATCCTATGTATTATGAAGAAATAGTTAATGAGGAACATTGGATAAAAGCAATAGATGAAGAGATGAATGCTATTGAAAGAAATCAAACATGGGATCTAACTAATCTACCTGAAGGTAAGGATTGCATAGGAGTCAAATGGGTTTATAAGACCAAATTTGGTGTAGATGGAAATGTTGAAAAACACAAGGCAAGGTTAGTAGCAAAAGGTTTTGCACAAGAACATGGAATTGATTATAATGAAACATTTGCTCCAATTGCTAGACTTAATACTGTTAGAATGGTTTTAGTAATAGCTGCTCAAAATAATTGGAATGTATATCAAATGCAGATGTCAAACCAGCTTTCTTGAGTGGTTTCTTAGATGAAAAAGTGTATGTGAAATAGCCACCAGGTTATGACGTGCATAGACATGAGAAAAAAATCTATAGATTGAAGAAGGCCCTTTATGGTCTCAAGCAAGCACCAAGAGCATGGTATAGCAGGATTGATTCATACATGAGAAACAATGGATTTAGCAGAAGCAACATTGAGCCTACATTGTACACAAAAATCAACAAAGAAGGTCAGATTTTGATTGTGTGTTTGTATGTTGATGATTTGATTTTCACTAACCTTGTCTTGTGATTTTCAATATTTCCATCTACATGAAAATTTAGTCTTATAAACCAATTTGACTCTTATGCAATCCTTACCTTTGGGTAGATTAGTTAGATCCCATGTTTGATTTTTTCAATAGCATTCATCTGCATCCATTGCTTTTATCCAATGTTCCTCAAATGCTTCTTCGTAATACATAGGATCATGAGAGAAAAGAGACCAAATTTAGAACACAAATCTAACTTCTCTTCTTCTTGATTATAAATCTCATTCATGTTTCTCATTTTCTTACCTTTAAATCTTGATCTTAAAGCTAGCAAGAGCAAATCTGATTTATCACTTAGTTTAATTTGGAGTAGGATGACATGCATGACCAAATGATTCACCTTGTTCTAAGTTCCTAGGTGTTCTTATTGGAGTGCTTGTTCTTGCTTGTGGAGAGGATTGATAACCTTGAAAATTTTGTTCTTCAGATTGATTTTATTTTTTGGGGAAACTGGTGCTCCAATTGTGATGGTAGCTACCATCCCATGCTTATTCTTCATTAAATTCAACATCTCTTTTAATAATCACTTTCTTTGAAATAGGGTTATACAACTTATAAGCCTTTGATTCTTCACTATAGCCAATAAAAATGCATTTCTCACTTCTATCATCAGAGTTTTCTTCTCAATTTAAATGGTATAAGAGAATATGCAATACAACTTTTGTGAAAAATTCAGAAATGATGTACACTATGTTTCTTACCACTTCACACTTCTTGTGGAATTCGATCTCTGACACTCTTTGTTGGGATTCTATTCAGAATATATACTGCACATGCTACTGCTTTTGCCCAATATTCATTCACAAATGTTTGGCCTTCAACATGCTTTAGCCATCTCCATGATTGTTCTATTGCTTTCTTTATGATAAAAATTCTGCTATGGTGTGTAGAGACTTGTAGTCATTTGCCTTTTAATGCCATGATATCCCTCCTTCAAAAAACTTGCAATTCATTAGAGATATATTCACCTCTTCTATCTGATCTTAGTACCTTGATGTAAAGGCCACTTTAATTTTCAACTGTAGCCTTAAATTCTTTAAATTTTCCAAAGGCTTCAGACTTATTTTTGAGAAAATATATCCACAGCATTTTAAGCTAAAGTCATCAATGAAGGTTAGAAAATAAGAACTACTCCAAATGATGGAATTTTCATTGGTCCACATAAATCACTATGGACTAGCTCCAATATTACCTTTGCTCTATATGAGGCTCTTGCTTAAAGCTCTCTCTATGCTGTTTTGACAGAATGGAACTATCACATGAACTTCTTGGTTGCTCTATTGGTGGTAATCCCTTCACCATATTTTTTTTCTGTAACAAATTCAAACCTCTAAAATGTAAATGTCCATACCTTAAGTGCCATAGCCATGATTGGTCTAGATGCATGGTTTTGAAGTGGGCTTCCTCTTCTCCTTGGATGCACTGAATTCGAAGAGGGAACATTTGATTGGCTGGTCATCTGTAACTTTTTCTATCAACCTGTCACTTGGAAACTTGTCTAGTATTGTGCAAACATTATCCAAAAAAGATACTCTGTAACCTTTCTGTACTAACTGTTCAACACTCATAATATTATGCACCCAGTCCGGTATAAACATAAAATTGATCAGGTATAAACCTTCGTTCACCGTTTTTTGCCAAAATATTTATTACACCTTTACCCATTACATCCACTTTGTTATCATTTCCTAATTTAACTTCAGATTTTATGGAATCATCAAGACTAGCAAAGAATTCTTTATTCCCTGTCATATGGTTATTGCATCCACTATCTAAGAACCAAATATCTCTAGCATTTTCTTGAGTAACATGACAAGTGAGAAATAAGTTTCCAGGATTAGAACTAGATTCATTTGAGTAATTAGCATTCTGCTTGTCCACATTTCCTTGTTTCTTTCTGCATTCACTTGCATAATGTCCATATTTTTTGCAGTAATAACATTGAATGTTAGATTTATCAAACCTCTGTGAACTTTGCTACAAGTGATTGTTGTAACGTCCTCTATTACATTGTAGTTTTGATTATTATTTTCACCTTGATGAAATGGATTGTTCCTTCTAGTTCTACCTTTGCATCTTCCTCTGACTTTGACCTTCTTCTTCCTCTTCCTCTGAGTGAGAATGATACCTACAGACTTGAAAGCATTCTCAAGAGAAGTATTGTTATTCTTATTCATTTTAGATTTATGTGTAAACAAAGAACCCATTAATTCATCTACTGATAACTTTTCCAAATCCTTGGTTTCCTCAATAGCTACAACTATTGCATCAAATTTGCTGGATAAACTCTCGAGTATTTTTTCTATGATCTTCTGATCCATTATAGTTTCTTCATTAGATCTAATTTGATTCACTATATTCAACACTTGACCCATAAATTGGTCTATTGAATCTGAATCAGTTCTTTTGGCTAAATTTTCAAAACTTCTGGATAAGAGATTGCAATTTAGCAATTTCTTACCTTTGTATTATCTTTATAGGTATTCTCCAAGTATTTTTCATGCTGATTTGGATCTTGATGCTACTGCAACACTTGAAAAAGAGTGATTCATCCAATGCCTGTTTTGATTTTTGGAAATGGAAAGCTTTTGCATCTTTTTTCAGAGTTATTCTCTTTAAGCTCTTCATTTTGTGCTCAAGTGTACATACCTGATGGGTAGCGGTCATCCTATAGTTCTACAAAACCATTCTCTACCAAATCCTAAACATCTTGTGAGAAAAACAATGTTCTCATTTTAATTGCCCAAAAATTGTAATTCTTACCATTAAAAATGGGATTTGAGGCTAAGAAATACTATTATTCGTTGTCATGTCTCACGCTGAAAGACAACAATGAACAACGGTTGTAAGGAGAGTTGAAGCGCACTTCTTCGCTGTGCTTCTTCTTAGTTGTAAATGGCTGCAACTTCTCTGTGAAGGAGCCCTATAGATATATCCACTCGAATGATCAAAAAGCTTCTGTAATTTTTTTTAAAAATTTATTTGCCCGCTTTGCGAATTGCGATGGCTCTCAAAAAATCTTGCGTGATGGCTATGACAATGATCACCAGATTGACGTAGGAGTTTGTCCTGATGATGGAGTGGAGGTGTTGGCAGTTTGCATGTTGTAGCTGCTGATCGCTTGACTCTTCTTGCTATGGGGTCGTTGATTCAAGTCTTTGGCCAGTTCACGCTTCTCACAGCTCACTTCACCTAAAATTTCTGTGGCGTGACTTCTTATGAAATCTACGCATCTTGTGTCAGCAATTTACACATTGGACTTCTTCAGACTTTTCTCTTACTGTGGTACTGCTACACTATTGTGTCCTTCTGTCGACTGCTGCTTCCCCTCATGCCAAATTGTTGTTGTGCGTCGCTCTAACCTGTGCTCTTCCTTCATTGAATTCTCCAAGCAGGAAAATTAGAATCTCCCAGGCAATTGGCTGGCTATGATACCACTTTTTCAGAGACAAAAGACAAATAAGAACAGAAAAAAAAAAAATAACAGAAACCCTCAGATTGCTACGGCAATCATAAAAACAAGAATTTTATTAATTTTCTTGATCTTGTTGATCTGTATGTTACAATAATGTTCCCATGGATCCTTTAAATAGATTTGAAAACAAAAAATAATTGAAAAAACACACTGAAGACTAATTATAGTCTTTGCATGCAAACTGAAACTGAACTGCTTCTCTAACTGCTTGAACTAACTGTTTGTTAACTGATGTGCATGAGGAGGTGGAACTGGTAGTTTTGGAGAAATTAACTCCAGTTGACTTCAGTTTCTAACAAGATTCATTCATTTCAGCGCTGAGCATGAGTATGATTTGACTGCCAACTTAAGGCTCTAATCCGCTATCCAATGCTAACAGTAATGTTGGAAAAAACCAGAAATGCCAAGGCAACGAATATGAAATGGTTTCATATATATTAATTGGTAAAGTTTTAATGTTAACATTCTCATTCTTTATATTTTATTTCAATTTAATTATAAATATTAATATTAATATTTTATTATATTTTTGATATTTTAATGTCAAAGTATTGTATTCTAAACGTTTTAAAATGTTCTAAACGACACCCGAGAAAATACATTTTTCTGCCGATATAACATATAACGATTTGGAGCCATCATGTTTAAAATTCACGTGAAATTTTAATTTAAAAGAGAACAACAAAATATTTTCAAACTTTATATTTTGTTGTTCAGCTAACCAAAACTGAAGGGAAGGCATTCAGCTAGATTTATAGCATTCCACCAAGCTATTTTGTTTATTGTAACAACAAAAAAGATTCATGTGAAATTCTAATTAAGAATAAAAGAACTATATATTTAAAATCATTAATTCCTTTTATCCGACTAACCAAAACTAAAAAGAAAGCGTCTAACGAGATTTATAGCGTTCCAGTGATCTTTAAAACTTTAAGGGAGGGAATAAGAAATGTAAAACACACAATTGTTCCCTATGTTAAGGAAAATAAAGGCTAACCTTTAAAGTAATAGGTACAATAAGCAACGGTTGTATGTATGCAACAATTATTCTTTTTTAAAATGCCAATAAACTGTGTAATAGTTGGCTTATAATTATTTAGTCCTCTTTCGTGTGAGTTTATTTCAATTTTGTTGTAATCCATTGCTGCTTAAATTAATGTTTTTATAATTAATAAGTCTCTCTTTCGTGTAAGTTTATTTCACTTTTATTATGATCCATTGTTGATTAAATTATTTTTTTAAATATCTTTATATTTATCTTAATTTTTAATAAAGATAACCATTTATTTACAACTGTAATAATCTATTCCAAAATTTGTGTGATTCCTCTTTTAATCCTATAGCACTAGTGAATGTTGAAGCTGGTTTGAAACGTATTGAGTTAAACAAAATTGTCCGAAAGCAGGTTACCAAACGAATAATGTCACAATAAATTCTTGTATGTAAGCTCCTCAACTAAACGGTAATCACTATGAACATTGTGAAATAAAAATGCAAACTTGATTTCTTGTAAAGAGAGATGAGAGAGAGAGTTCAAATGGGACATGGAGACTCCACAATAAAAAACGCGCAAAAAAGAATGATTCCTTCGCGATTATTCTTTTAAACCAAGTCCTTCAGATGTGAGCATTTTTACTAAAATTATTATAGCAAAAAATATCAAGGAAGCACGAGATACATTGTAGTTTGCTTACCAAAGCACGAAGAAAGTCAATCTAGTTCATTATCAAGAATTGGTGGAGAAATTTTTTGAATTTTCAAATGAGGGACAATGAGGACACTGAGAAGATAACTCAGTTTTATGTTAAGAGTAAAGATCTTAATAATATGTAGATGATTATACAAAAATGTAATTTTTGAATTTTTTTTTTTTCTATACTAATAAAATAAGATTCAATAGTTATTCAATAGAAAAAATATATATTTGAAAAACACTAAATCTAGATTCGCACATGGGATCATTGTTATCTCATAAAAGTAGATCGGACATAATTAAATAAAATTTAGAAAAATTATTTACATTAGAGGATAAAGATTGAGAAGGAAACATGATTAATGACCGTTACTAAAACATAAGGGAGGACTCATCGTATTATTAAAGAGGAAATGGAAGAGGCCATGGAGGTAAATATTGTGGACGTGAAAATTTAGATAAGAGGCATATAATATGTCACTATCATAAAATATTTGGTCATTTTGAAGAATATCGAATTAGTAAAGTCACATACAATATAAGAAGTCAAATTTCACTCATGATGAAGAATGAGGTTTTAGATAAATGTAAAATAAGATGGAAAGTTTTACCAATTATGCAGGAGAGAATCCTAGATTTAATATGTTTTTTATTTTTCAGATAGCATATAAATCTCAAGATGATGTCTAGTTTTTTTATTTTAGATGCTCAAATCATATGACAGGAAATAATGACTTATTTGTAAAAAAAAATTAACCCAAAAACTATCAAGACAATAAAAATTACTAATAAACCAGGGTTTTGAAACAATACTCAAAATTGATTCATATTGAATGACTTGAAATAATTATAAATCCAAAATATGTTTAAATAAGCCCAAACTCATAAATTAGAGTTTACATCTAAAATTTGAAAAAAAAACTAAAACCTAAAGAAATGTCTATTTTTAGGAGTTGCTATTTATAATAAGCTCAGATGCAAGCGTGCACATCTCTAAAAATCTCTCAAATATTATAATTAGATTATGGAACAATATTTAACTGAAGTTAACGTTTGATCTAAATAATATATAATTTCTAAAAATAGAAAAATAATTAAATTACAATTTCAAATCCTCAGATGATCACATATGGCCTCCAAAAAATATCAAAATCAATCCTAAGTAGGTAGAACTACGTACACCAACAATGAACTTTTTGAAATAATCGCTTTGGCTCTTGGAAGAGCTCAAACGAAACTACGGGTCAAAATTTATATCCTCCAGAAAGTTGGGCTGTTTTTTTTGTATCAAAAATTAATAAATCAAGAAGTCATGTTCAAAAATGATAACCCAGTAGAATTTTTTGACAAAAGCACTTCGAATGCAGACACCAATAAAGACGAAGTAAAAATATTCAAAATATTTTATTGGTTTTTCATGTCAAGAACAATATTTTGAATATAGGCTAGCTGGTTGGAAATAATTAAAGTGTATTGTTTGATAATGGAGCTTGTAATGTTTTTTATAAAATTAAAGGGGGAAAGTTAGTGCAATAATTTTCCATGACATTAATTCAATATTTCCAGTAAAGATGCATCCAATATTTTTAAATGTTTTGATAACAAGAATTGACGATAATAATTGTTGTGGCATATGAGCTATGGTAATTTAAATTTGAAAGGTATTAATTTGTTATACACAAATAAAAAGGTTTGACGTTTTCTAAAGATTGAAACAAAGAAAAAGATTTGTCATCGCCATACATTATGGAAACAATATAAGGATACATTTCTAAATGTAAAATCATGGCAAACATCATAACCACCTCAACTCATTCATTCGGATATTTGTGGTGCTACACAAACATCTAGTGTTATTGTCTTTATTTTATAGCATTTATAGATGATTATTCCAGATATATATCGGTGTATTTCTTGAGGAAAAAGGAGAACACCATTTTGTTTTTTTTGAAAGAAAATAAAAGAGATTAAGAGTTTTCATTGAAAAGGAAAGTGACTATTAAATTAAAATTGTGAGGATTAGTAGAGCGTGTGACTTAATGTCAAAATAATTTAATGATTACGATACTAAAAAAGAAATCAAACGGAAACTTATGCGGAGGAATTAGACCATTACCACCATATAAATATTCATGTTACAAGCAAAGTAAAAGGGAAATGAATATTGTGGAGAATTATTAGCTACAATAGTGTATATTGTTAATCGTTATCTTAAATTAGCTATATTGACAGCAAACGAAGCTTGCTTTACTAGAAGACCTAGCATGGAACACTGGAGCGATTTTAGTTCATTATCTTATATGCATGTCCCAAAAGTAACTAGAATGATATTTTGAGGATCGTATAAAATGAGTAAATCATTCATTTTTGTTGCTTATTATGAAATGAGTAAAGCATGTAAATTTTGAGGATCGCAAATCAAGCAAAGTGATTGTATCACTTGATGTGATATTTGATGAAGGGGGATTTTGGCAAGAAGGTTTATAGTAGGAAAGACTAGTAATAGTGGGACTAAAGTCACCTCAAGATGACACTAATCGTCATTCCATGAGTACTAGTAACAGTTTAAGACCTTGTCATAGTCTAATATTCTCATCAAGAAATTATCTATCAAGCATAATTGTAAATCTAACAACTCCTCTAAGCTCCTCAAAGAAGGTAAAAAGCCTTAATTTTTTTTTTATCAAAGGATACCAATCAAGAGTATGCAAATCATATTGTTAACATTGTTTTATTTTCTTAAATTCAAATTAAAACCAGTTGTTATGAAGATGCATTGCAACATAGAGTTTGGTTGGAAGCAGTGGGAGAATAAGTGAAGGCAATTGAGAAAAATGGATGTTGGGAGTTACTTGATTTTCCAAAATATAAAAATGTGATAGGAGTAAAATGGATATATAGAAATTTTATAAGAGTGATGGAAAAATTGAAAGGCATAAGGTAAGGACAGCAGTAAAAGGATAAACACAACTCTATGAAATAGTCTATGAAGAAACATTCACACCAGATTCTTGTTGGGATACAATAAGAGTAGTGTTAGAATTGGCAGCCTATAACAAGAAAAAGTTTCACTAAATGTATGTGAAGTCAACATTCTTGAAAGGCTTCGTAGAGGAAGAGGTATATGTGTAAAATCCAACTAGTTTTGAAGTAAAAGGAAAAGCAAATGCAGTATATAAATTTAATAAGATATTGCATGGCTTTAAGCAAGCTCCTACAGTTTGGTATCAAGAATTAAAAATTATTTCTAGTAACATGGATTTGTTAGAATTCAAAATGTACTAACATTGTATGTGAAAAATCGAGGTAAATAAACTTTAATGGTTTGATTTAATGTTGATGACTTGCTCTTTATAAGTACTAGTTCTAACATGATGTATGAATTTAAGAAAGCAATGATGGAGTTTGATATGACTAATCTTGGATTGATGCTTTATTTTCTTTAGTGTGGAGATATATCAATCAATTGATGGCATCTTTATTTGTCAAGAATTTTTCTCCTACTACTTAGACATTTCAATATAGAAAATTTTAAGGAATTGGAAACTCTGTCAGCACAAGGTGAAAAGATGAGAAAGAAAGATAAGATCAGTAGGATGAATGAGACTCGATCTTGAAGGATGGTCGGTAGTCTGATGTATTTAACAACTACTGGACCAAATATTTATTATGCAGTGGGTTATGCTTATAGATTTATGAAAAATCCACATGAAAATCTTATGAGAGCTACGAAGATAATACTTAAGTATATATCCAAAGTATGGTGAATCATGGCATTCGTTTTACAGCATCAAATAGTTTAGAATTAATTGGGGTTTTAGACTTAGATTGGGCTGGTTAAATAGATGACCGAAAATCAACTTCAGACTATTATTTTAGTCTTGCTAGTGTGACTATAACTTGCAACTCAAAGAAGAAACAAAGGGTTTATGTTTTTAAAACAGAGGCAGAGTATATAGTAGCAACAATAAAATGTTGTCAAGTAGTTTGGCTACAAAGTATTTCTAAAAATTCGTAAAAACAATGCAATTCTCCTATTGTTATACATTGTGATAAGAATAGTACTACTTAGATAGTGAAATGTCTTATTTTAGATATAAGAAAAAAATATATATAAATATTATGCATCAGTTCATTAGAGATTTGATTCAACAAGGCAAAGTGCAGTTACGGTTTTTTCAACATAGAGAATCAATGGATAGATATCTTAATGAAAGCAAATCCAATAGATAGATTTAGTTCATTGTGTAAGCAATTATATTTTTTTTATTAAACATTAATGCGAGAATATTAAAAAAATTTATGCTTAAAAATTAATATAATCGGTAAAATAAACTAAAATTGCACGTATGGAACAGCTACTCTATTTTAGTTTGTAGTGAACTGTGCAATAGTTGCCTTTTTTAGATTGCAACTTTAGTTCCTCTTTTGTATAAGTTTATTCTATTTTTGTTGCAGTCTATTATAGTTAAATTAATGTTTGAATATGTTTTTAATTATTTTATTTTTTTAATAAAAAATGAAAAACATAAAAAAAGGGATGCATTTATATGTGATCCCCTCCTTTTATCCTATTGAAATTTGAAGCAGGTCTGCAACGTATTAAGTTCAATAGATGAAGGGGAATACTTGATCGCTATTTTCAGTAAAAACCGATAGAAATGCCTTTTGAAATAAGGGAGAGTGATTTTTGTGAAATATGCGAAGGTTTGGAGGTCACGAGAACAGATTTGAAGAAATGTTGGATAGAACTGCATACACAGTTCAATGTAAAAATATAACCCAAGTAGAATTGCATACCATTCCAATAAATACTTTAAAATAAAGATGAGAAATAGGTACGAAAATAATGTAAAAAGACCAAGAAACAAATTCTAGTAAACATTTTATATAAAACCAGAGACAAGGAGGATCGATTCTAATCCAACTTGGTGCACTTATATTTGTATAATTTACACTAAAATTGCATGTTATGATTCTAAACATAATAATTTTGCTAATTAGTTAGTTTACATTAGAAAAATCCTTGCACAGTAGCACCTAGCACAAAATAAAGCTTGACACGGAATTCCCCGTAGATTGGAGTAAGAGATCACCTGCTGGGGCGATGGGATTCGGATAAGGACACCTCGTTATCGACCTCTCGCCTGTGGAAATCGCGGTGACAATTACAGGCTGCACATATCATGGCTCCGTTGGTTCCCTCTGCCCCGCTGGCCATGAATTCCCCACATCCATCAAGCGCATACCCACCAATGGAGGCAGCATGATTCTTTCTGCATTCTCTGTACATCACACTTTTCCTCGACGTACTGCCATTAGATAACTTCTTATCATTTGGTAAGGCTCCTTCTCTCTGTTGAACTTCTGACGGATTCATTGGTTTATTTGTACTGGGGTGTCTGATTACAGATCTATCAAAATTGAACTAGGCTAATATCCGGCCAAGGCCTTAGCAGATAAATTGATCAAAAATTTGATAACTTCGTACCATTTACTAAGGGTCCTGCTCTCTGTTTGACTTCTGACGTCCTCGTCTCTTCTACAGCTTGCTTTTCAGATGCAATGCTCTCCTAACTTAGGTCTCCGACCTGATAGGATATATGACTCTGGACGGCCGGTTGAGGGGATTGGCATGAAATAAAACTGTAACCCCTATTTCGACCCTGCCCAATTTTATTTACTGCACCGAAGCAATTACTTTTATTTCTCCAATAGCTTTTGTTCACTTCTAATTCCTATCGGAAACTGTAGCACATCCAAAGTAGGTACCCTTATGTGTCCACATCTTTCTAGTGACTTATAGTTAAGATCTAATAGTTATCCTTCAATTGGTGTATTTCTAGAAAGATCTAGTCTGGCAAGGACTCAAATGATTGCACTGAATTGTCATGGTTGGTGGTGGAAAAAAGTAATGATGTATTAGAAAGAAAAGGGATGTAAGTGGAACGTTTTGTTGCTCAACAACCCAACCATATTCTTTATATTGTTGAAAAATCCAGCATTATATGGAGTTCCATCACCAGAGAAAAGTAGTTTTGAAAAAGAAAAAGTGTTGTTAATTTAATGATAGAATGATAAAAAGTAAAGCATATATTTTTAAAATACAGATGTTCAAAACTTTATTCCCTATGATAGGTATAATTATTTTAACCTCCACCATTGTATGATTATAGTTTTATTTTTTAATTGTAAAATTTATTTAATTTTTTTGATAAATCATATTTTAATATATAAAATGGAATTTTGATAAATCATTTATAAAATCTATAAATTATTTATAATATATTTATTTTCATTGTAAACTCTATATATATATAAATTAATATGAAATCAATAATTATCATCAATAAATTTCATCGCAAGTATAATCAAATTTAATATATAAACGCACAAGTTTGATTTACAACTTAATCGCTCACTATCATCATTTTCACCGAGTTTAACTAAATCTAAATTTGCAGAATAGTTTGGGTAAAATATATACTACCAATTCAATCAACATAAAAATGATTTCATGTTTTCTATATTATAAAACGCGATTGGATTGATGAATTGATGGCCGACATGATGAGTAGTATTTGTCACTTGCAACTATTAAAATAGTGACCCCCTTTGTTATTGTTTCTAATATATATATTTTTTGGGGTAGTAGTAATACATTTTAAATGATTTATTTATTTTTATTTTTTCCCCCCCCCCCACCCCCCACACCTAAATTAGAGACAATAAACTGGGCATACAAATTATTTGTTCTTTATTTTTAATATAATAATTAAAAAATAATAATAAATATAACATTCGTAATTTAAATAAATTTCGATTTACATTTTGAAAATATTAAATTTTGAATATTATATAAAAAAATAAATATTAATAATTAATTTTATTAATATTTTATACATAAAATAAAATAAATAATATTATTTTTATATTAAATATAATTTTATTTATATCTTAATTCTAATAAAAAGTATGTGAATAGACTGATGAAATATTAATAATTTAAAATTCATAAACTTGACATAGATGTTTATATAATATTAACTACTTTCCCATATATATTTCATCCAGCGAAAAAATATTTAATGATATTTTAGTAATAAAAAGTTTTCTATTTTTTTACTACTTGTAATATAAATAAACCTAGTTTTAATATTTTTCTCAATTTATTTCATATAATTTTATTACGAATAAATAGATTTTCACTATATGTAAATAATTTTTCTTTATAAATATTTATCATATCTTAAAATAAATATAAAATAGTAAATGAGACTTAATATTTTAATAATAAATAAATATTCTATTTATAAATCCCTCAATCTTACACCTATAATTCTATTTGTAACTTTTGGTTAGGAGTAAATTGTAGTTATGCACGATAATGAAGATTAGTTGTCATCCAAAGGTGATATATGTCATTTCAGTAACTTTTGGCCAATGCTTCTAGTTCTTTGTGCATGCATTTTAGAGGCTTGGCAACTACTCTTGAAAGATAAGTTTGAAATCTATCTTAAAATTAAAGGTTTATTGATTGTGGTGTTTGATCTTATGTAGGACAAAGAAGTGATTCAAGAACCACTATGGAGCTTGGATCAACATCCGATTTAATGAATTCATATTTTTTAATGTTCAATCCACTCATCTAATATTTTAAAGCTAGACTTATCTCACTTTGTCTCCCACATTTACCTTTAAATTTTTGGGTTGAAGCTTGTTATAGGACTATTAGCAATACTTTAGGTGAGTTTCAGTTGACAAACCTTGTCACTACCCTATTGTTTTTTAAAAAAAAATTACATAAATGTTTGTCAATTTTGATATATCCAAGGATCCACCTGCAATTTAAAAACCAACCCTGAACTCAACCTCTTGATTATGAGAGCCTTCCTTTTAATTTTTATAAATATTTTGATACTAGTCATTTAACCATATACTGTAATAGATCGAAGAAAAATATGGATACATATTGGTGTAATGATGCCCTCCCTAATATTCTAACCGTGAACAAAGTGGTTTGTAAGAGTGTTTCCTCTTATTCAACTTATGAGATATTTGATGATGTAGAAAAAGAGGCCAAACTTCTAGACGCCATAAATTTTGATCAGTAGCTCCATTTGAGCCCATATTCATGCCAAAACAATAATCTCAAAAACTTTGGTGCAGCCATAAGCCAACTTGTTTAGTTATAGATGTTTTCAATAGTTTTTGGAGGTCATACGTTACCATTCTAGGGTCAAATATTGTAGTTTAATCTATTTTTTTTATTTTTTCTAATTTTACAAATGATATATTTTTGTAACGGACTTAAAATTTAGTTGATATTAATTTGGTAGGTTCATTTTAGAGTTTAGTTTATTTTTGGATATTTTTAAAGCCACACATGCCTGAATAGGAAACTTATTAAAAATAGCAACTACTAAAAATAATAGGTTGAGTTTTATTATTTTTAGAAGCCAAAAATTTTGCATGCCAAATCTAACTCTTAGTTGAGCCTTATTTATGAATAGTTTGTAATTATTTTAATCATTCAATATGAATAAATATATGTTACTTTTTTCAAACATTTTCTTATTGGTATTTTATTGTCTTCATAGTATTTAGGTTCATTATTTGATAGTAGATCAAATTTGATTTTTGGAGGTGTAATAGATTATGAGAGGATGAGGAGGAATCACTTAGATGAATTGGACTATGCAAGAACTATATAGGCAAGTACAAAAATTAAATAAGATCAATGTAAATCAAAGACAAAGTAGAGCAGAAGATGATGTCGAGGATGACACATATCATGAATAATAAATTACATAAAAGGAGGCTCAGCATGAACAACCACCATCAATGCAAGAGAAGATGGTTAGATCTTTATAAGGAAGGAACAAAGGAATCAAATTTGATGTTCCATATTATAGATGATGATTAAAACCAGAGAAGTTCATAGATTGTATTAATAACATGGAAAGTTTTTTTGAATTGATAACTATGAGAAAAGACAATAAGGTAAAGCATACGTGCACAAAAATAAAGAATCATGCAATGATTTGGTGTGATCACCTACAAAAAAAAAGACATAAAAAGGTAAATAGAAGATCAACTCGTGGAAAAATATGGGGAAGAAGGTGAGGGAGAAATTTATTATTAATAATGCACAAAACCTATATAGAATATTTTAAAATTTGAGGCAGAAGGATAAAATTATATAAGAGTATACAAATTTTTTTTACAATATTTTCATATGGGTGGATCATGATGAAACAAAATAACATATGTCCATAAGGTAAGAAGATGGTTTGAATTTTTTTTCCAAGATGAATTAAGCATGTACAAAATACTTTGCATCAAAGAATCTTATCAATTAGCTTTCAAGGTAGAAGATAAAATAAAAGAGAGAATTTCATAAGAACATCTAATAGGTGAAGAAGAGGACAATACCCTCCAATAAGGGAACAAGTTGTATTTAGTATAAATCAAGGTGGGTTTAGCACCACTAGAAGTTAATAATCACATGGTGAAAAAAGACAAAAGGATAATAGACAAGGGTTTTAACATCAATAAAGAGGAAGAATATTTCAAAGAGGATAAATCTATGGTGGTGGTAGAGGATGGTTTTTAAATCAACATAAATCTTATGTTTTTTTACATATCTAGAGAAGAAGGCCATAAGCATTTGAGTGTCCACACTACCAAGAACAAGAAAGGAGGAATGATAATTTCCCAAGAGTGAATTTAGTTGAATCTAAAATAAAACAACAAAATTTTGAAGTGGTAATAATAGATATTGGATAAAATCTCATGATGATAATAACATTGATTGATCCAAGGAAATAACATGTGGAGAACAAATAAGGTGGTGATGCATGGCTATGAACAAATATTTTTCAAACAAGGTGTAATTCAAGAGTTAAAATATTCAGAAAAATTATAGATGGTGGTCGTTGTGAAAATATGGTTTCTAAGGACATGATCGAGAAACTAGGTTTGTAGTGTTAAAAGCATTTGAATCCTTATAAGATTTAATGGTTTAAGAAATGGAATGAAGTCATAGTAAATAAAATGTGCTTAATCAAGCTTTCTATAGGTAAAATATACAAGGATGAAATATGGTGTGATGTTATACTAATGGATGCATGTGGTATGTTACTGGGAATGCCATGGCAGTTTGATAGAAATGCAATTCATGATGGCTCAAAGAACATGCATAGTTTTTGAAAAGATAGTATGAAGGTAGTTTTGTTACCTCTTAACGAAGGGGAGGTTGAAAACTTATTTATATTAAAAGAATATGTCAAATACATGAATATGACAAGTTTTTATTATGCACTACTAGCAAAAAAAAAAGACACAAAAGTGATACAAGTAGTAGTAGAAGAAATAGTAGTGTTAAAAGATTACGTAGATGTTATCCCTGATGACTTATCAGATGGTTTATCATAAAAGAGAGATACCCAACATGATATTTATTTTATTTCAAGATCAGCTCCACATAATGAATTAACTTATCGGATGAGTCTAATAAAACATTCAAAATTAAATAAATAGGTTACTGAATTAGTGAGGAAGGGTGTAGTAAAGGAGAGAATGAGTCCATGTGCAACACCAATGTTGCTAACTTCAAATAAATATGTAGGGTGGAGGATTTATGTGGATATTATTGTAATTGATAAAATTATAGTCAAGTACATGTTTACAATACCTCATTTATATGATATGATGGATGTTCTTGCAGAAGCAAAGTATTTTACCAAGATTGATCTAAGGAGTGGATAGTATGATAGTATCATATTTAGATTCGTGAAGGAGATGAATGGAAAATAAAATTTAAGAATAGAGATAGTTTATATGAGTGGAGTTTGATGTCATTCAAATTATCTAATACACCCAACACATTTATGAGTGTGATAAACATAATACTAAAATAATACATTGGTAATTTTGTGGTTATTTATTTTGATGATATTATTATATTCAATAAGACTAAATAAGAACACTTACAACATTTGAGAATGGTATTCAATAATAATGGTATTTTAATAATTTTATATTCTTAGGATTTGGATCTTCAATAGATAGTGTAAGAGTGGATGAAGAAAAATTAAAGTCAATTGTTGAGTCGCCTATCCCAAAAATCATCATAGAGGTAAGAAATTTCCATTGTTTATAATCTTTTTATATAAATTTCATTAAGAATTTTAGTAATCTTGTTAAATCAATAACAACTTATATAAGAGGAAAATAAGTTACATGGATACGGGTAGAAATAAAAAGCTTTAAGTTGTTGAAGAATAAATTTATAGAAAAGCCTATGTTGGCATTATCATATTTTAGAAAAAGGTTTGAGGTTGATTGTGATGCTTCTTTTATGGGAATTAGTAATTTTTTGATTCAATAAGGAAAGCCAATAACATATTTTAGTGAAAAATTAAATCAGTTAAGAATAAAGTATTTTATTTATGATGTTGAGTTTTATGTCATTGTATAAACAATAAGACATTAGAAGCTTAAATGGTGCCCAAGGAGTTTATCCTATTTACTTATCAGGAGCCTTTTATGTATGTGAAAACTCAAAATAATTTTAATAATAGTCATGCAAATTGAGTGTCTTTATTACAACATTATTATTTTGTGTTGAAGTATAAATTACGAAAATAGAATCAGGTAATTAATGCTTTGAGTAGATTAGTGCGGTTGATAACTACTATCGTGAGTGAAGTAGTTTGATTTTGAATTTATTAAGGAAGCATATGATACTAACCCATATTTTGGAAAGATAGCTAAACAATGCAATAATCAATTTATAGGTGATAAAAATAATGTTTATGATGAGTATCTTATATAAGATGGTTATCTATTCAAATGGAAAAAAAATATGTATTCCAATTATGTTTGTAATCTATAATATTATAAGAAAATTACATAGTGGTGATTTGAATGGACATTTTAGTAAGACAAAGACAATAGATTTGATGGAGGAGAAATATATTTTTCTAAAGTTGAAGAGAGATGTGACAAGATATGTCTCAAGGTGCAGCATATGTCAGGTGGAAAAATGACATGCATAAAATATAGGGTTTTACATGTCATTAGTTGTTCTAAGAGGACCATGGATAGATTTGAGTATGAATTTTGTGTTGGAATTACCAAACACTTGGAGGGGTAATGATTCTTTTTTTTAATTATAAACATATTTTATAAGATGGTTCATTTTATTACATGAAACAAAACCAATGTTGCAACTAAAATTATAGAACTATTTTTTTAAGGATCTCAAGAGATTACATGGTGTTCTAAAAAAAATTACATTATATAGAGACATTAAATTTCTAAGTAATTTTTGGGGCACCTTATGGTGGGAGATAGGGACTCAGATATAATTCAATAGTGCATAACATCCACTAATAGATGGATAGATAGAAGCTATAAATAAGAGCTTGGGAAATTTATTGAGATGCATAGTTGGAGACAAAACCAAGTAATATGAATTGAATTTAACACAATCTAAGTTTATATATAGTAGTTCAATCAATAAATCAATATGAAAATTAGTGTTTTAGATTATTTATGTGAGAAATCCTATGATCTTTTTAGATTTGGTAAAATTATCAACTGCAAAAAGAGTTAGTGATGATGCAGAACCATTTGTAGAATATATACAATCATTAAAAAACTAAGTAAGAGGAAAGTTGTAATAAGTTAATGAGAATTATAGATCAATAATAGATGCTAGAAAAATTTCAAGAATATTTGAGTAAGGAAAATTAGTAATGGTTTACTGTAGGAAAGAATGTTTTTGAAAAGGTACATATAACAAGTTAAAGTACAATAAATTTGGACCATGGGAATTATGGAGAAAATTAATGACAATGCTTATGAGGTGAGTTTACCACATAATTTTAATATCTTTGAAGTATTTAATGTTTTATATTTATATGATTGCCATGGAGAAAAGGGTGAAGGTGAAGAATATGAAGAAGTAGATTGACAACAATAGGTGCCAAAGGCAAAAAAGAAAAGATAGTGTAGGTTATAGATAAGAAGATAGTAAACACAATGCAAAGAAGTTATTACAGGTATTTGGGATAGTGGAAATGATTACATAAAAAAGAGAACATTTTTATTACAAAATTGGAGCTAAATAATATTGATAAGAACAAATGGTAATAGTATAAATAGAGCAACTCATAAGAATTGAGTTGTTTTCAACCAAAGAAGAATGAAGTAGAAAAAGAGACCAAAATTTAGATCAGTAGATTTATTTAATCCTATCTTCATGCTAAAATGAGTGTCTTGAAAATTTTGATTATGGATGTTTTCTACATTTTTTGAAGGATATGCATGACCATTTGAGGGTTCGATATTATAGTTTAATATTTTTTTGGTATTTTTTTTTTAAATTTTATAAATTGTATATATTTGTAACCAGACTTGAAATTTAATCGATATTCATATGATAAGTTGATTTTACTATTATTTTTTAATGGATACTTTTAGAGCTATTCATACTTACATGTAAAATTTACTAAAAATGGTAGCTGCTAGAAGTAGCATGCCAAGTTTTATTATTTTTAGAGTTCTAAACATTTACATGTCAACTTTAATTCTAAGTTGAGACATATTTATGCATGGTTTTTAATTATTGAATCATTCAATATGCGTCAATATAGGTTAAAATTTAGGAGGCTTTGCCTATTGGTATTTTCTTATCTTGATAGTTTTCAAGTTCATTATTTGATGTCCCTAATATAATTGAGGTGCTTTGATTTAATGAATGAAGAAGATGAGACACATTCCTTTATAGAAGTATTGAAATAATCCAATGTATAAAAAAAAGAAATAATATAAACAGGAAAATTTGATTATGTTTTAAGGGAATATTTTTTGTATATTAACTCAATCAAAGGTTTTATCCCATTCTTCCTAGATTTACCACTTAGAGAGAAGGACGATTGGACCAAGTATGTAGGTAAAAGAGGGAAGTCATATTAAAAAACTCCAAATCTAAGTAATATTAACTAACACTCCTATAAAGGAGATAATTAAGGTAGATCACTTTCAAGAAGTTACATTTTTATAATTTAGCATGTTATTGATGGTTCTCTAAATTTTAATGGATGATTTACGAATAGTTTGTTTACTATTCTTGGATCACTGGAAGAAGGATAGTTATTGGATGGTAAATAGTTTATTATTTATTTTTTTGTTCTTCAGTCCCTAGCTTTGCATGTAAAGGGGTTTCAAGTTAACTTCAATGTTTTATCATATTCTCTAACATACAAGACTTTACATACTTTAAAACTTCATTTATAAACCATACCTAAAAAATAAAGAGATTATTTGGAAATAAAGATAAAAATTGACTTTATAATTTATTTTGAATAGTGGAAGATATATAGATCTTCAAAAGACATCCAAAATTTATGTGTTTTGTATTAAGACAATAAGAACCTTGAAATATGTGCAAGAAATAAAACATTATCTAATCCATTTTTAGAAGATTTAAATAATTTAGTTCTCCTTTTTCCTCTATTTCAAAGTTAAATTTCAAAATTATATATAAAACAATATGTTTGTGGGTATCCATTATACTGATGAATAGTTGAGGTCCAATAATGGTGTATTATAGTGTGAGAAAACACTCCAATATGAATAATTAGTCATAAACTATGAAAAATAGCACAACTGATTGTAACATAAATATGAACTCAATTATTTCTCTCTAAATGTTTGGATGAATTATTTAATTTTAATTATAGACTGTTAATCAATTAATAATAATAATAATAATAATAATAATAATAATAATAATAATAATAATAATAATAATAATAATAATAATAATAATAAAGACAAAACACATTTTTAGATTATATCAAGATGCCTATATACACTAATATGCATGTATATTCATATGTCTTAATTTCATGTAACAATTATATTGGGGGGGAAATAAATCTTATGAAAATAAAAATAAAATATGACCAATAAACATATGTGCATTGTAACTAACTAAGACAATATTACCTGTAAGGAAATTACTTAGATGATTCCTAATAATAGAATTATATATCTTATAATTAAGATAAGAATAAGTAAATTGACAACAATAATTGTCAAAAGAGTAGAATACTTGAGTATTATTACTGAACCACATCAATGGGTAAAACCCCACAACAATGAAATAAGAACAAAATTCACAATATGATGGTAAAAGACTAACCACTACCTCTTATATATTGGATTATTCTACAGATTAACCATACCAATAACATAAATAAATGCACCAAGATAATATGAAGGTGTGTAAACCACAAGTGGGCCATACACATCTTTAGATACATGATAGGTTAAGGGGATAACATGCCCTCCCATTCAAAACGACATTGTCTTCAATGTTAAATCAAACTAGGATGTTACTAAAGGAATACTTCATCCACCCATGTTGAATCTTAAGAATGTAAGTTCTTCCATTTGATCAAATACTCCTTAATCACTCTGGTATGGAGTTCCTTAATACACATCTGAAGGATCTCTTTAGGTTCTATAATGACTCAAACTTTTTCATCCAATTCAAGAAACTCAATCTAAGTGGGAATACTATGTACAATTACCTTATTCAATTAAGATACATGGAATACCAGATGTATACAAGTGGATGGGGGTAATCCTAACTTATAATCTAAACTACCCATTTTCTACAAGATCTGATAAGGGCCATAATACTTAGGTGATAGTTTGGTATCCATTTTTTATTGCTTTAGAGATAGATAATTATATGCACACAAATGCAAAAAGAACCAATCACCTATATCAAAATACTACTCATAATGATCATTATCTACTTGTTGCTTCATTAGATTTTGTGCTATTACTAAATTCTCTCATAAGCTAACTAGTAACTCCTATTGATGATGAGTCTATTCCTCAACATATTAAACCTCAGGATGCAAGGTCAAAGCTAAAATGATGGATGCAGGGTGATAAACATACAATTCCATAAAAGGAGACATCTTGGAAGAAGTGTAAAAAGAAGTGTTATAACACTATTCATAAAGTGGAAGTTGATGAACCCATTTGTCCTCCTTTTTCAAAACAAAATAATGAAGATCCCCTTCTAGATATTTGTTGACTAGCTCTATCTATCCATTAGATTGAGGATGATATGACAAGCTATGATCCAACTAGGTTCCCAAAATATGCAAATAAATCAGTGAAAACATTACTAGTAAATATAAGATCTTAATCACTTACAATGATATTTTGAGTATCGTACAATTTTTAAACTATACTAAGAAAAGCAGTTGCTACACTAATGCTAACAAATGGCTACAGTAATTTTATGCATATTTGGGAGTTAATCCATAACCAACATGATAATATTTTTACCAATAGAATGTGGTAACATAATAATTAAATCCATGGAAATATCTTCCCAATGCTTGTTGGGGATGGATAAATGTTGTAAAATAGCTAGGGTCTTAATTATTTCACCAATTGTTTCATTGACATGCCATGCATTTAACCACATATTTCTAAAAATCCCACTAGAGTCCTTCCCAAAATAAATATTTCTTTATTGTGTGACGTTTTTCTAAAATTCAAAGTGATGTCCAAGTGTAGAGGCATGAAGATCCTAAAGATTTTTTTTTTAGTAGAGAATGCTTAAAAATGTATATTCTATCTTTATACCATAATGTGTTCACCTTCCATGTAATTATTTTAGATTGGTTATAACTTGGTGAAGATTTTGAATAAAATACTTGTTAGTACTATCATTTTCTCATTCTGATCTTTCTTCTTTTAGCCAATATACCTACCACATGGTCATGGTGCATAATAATGTCTCAAGTGATTCATCCCACTAGGAGAGGGCATCTACCACCACATTTTCTTTTCCATTCATATATAGAATTTTAAAACCATAACATAACATTTTATTCACCAATTTTTTTTGATCTTATGATGACAATCATAGTTCAAAAAAATATTTGAGGCTATCATGATCACTCTTTACCTGAAAGTGATGACTCATCAGAAAATCTCTCGATTGCTTCACTATATACATAATATCCATCATCTTTTTTTTGTAGATTGGTTTTAAACTATTTTCCTGTTCACTTGATGACTATGAAATTCTACTATTCTTCCTTATTACATGATTAAATCCCTTATCCCATATTTTGATGCATCATGCTCCATAATATTTGTTTTAAATTAGGAATAGGAAAAACTGATGTTATGCACATATCCATTTTTAATTATTCAATTGCCTAGGTAGTTGAATAAATAAACTGTAAGGAGTCTTTATTCAACAAATAGGTGAGTGGGGATTTAATTATAACATAAGTTTTGACAAACCTATGATAGTAACCATTTATCCCCAAAAAACCATAGATGTTCTTTAGGGTCATGGGAACCTACCACTCCATCATCCCTTGGATTTTTTTAGGATCAACATTCACTATTTCATGTGAAATAATATTACTCAATTACTCAACCTCTTGGATATAAAAATAATGTCTGGTATATTTTACATAAATTCTATGTTGTTCTAGAACTAAAAGTACCTATTTCACATACTTCTAATGGTCTTTCCAATTTGAACTATAGATGAGGATATCATCAAAAAACACTACTACAAATATTTTCAAAAATTGCCTAAAATAAATATTTGTCAAACTCTAAAATGTTGATGGTATAGTTATGAGGACAAAAGATATGACCATAAATTTGAAATGGCCTTCATGAATTCTAAAATATATTTTAGGTATGTCCTCATCATTCATGCAAAATTTATGATATCCAAAGCGAAGGTCTAACTTGGTATAATAAATAACATCATGTAATTCATCTAGTAAAATATCAAATACTTGAATAGGAAAGTTATCTTTGATGGTGTAATTTTTTATTTCTCTATAGTATTGTCAGATCCTCTAACTATAATCCTTCTTCTAAACCATGACCATTAGGGAGGAATATTCACTTTGATAATGTCAAACTATTCCTTCCTACAACTTATTTTATACCATATTTTAAAATTCAATCTTATGAAAATAGGGATACTTATTGGGTCGTATATTGGGTGGTTTAGTTATTATAATGAGCCTCATAAAATCATCATGTTCATGACTTGGAGAAAGTTATTCTGGCATTTCACTAAAAATAATAGATTTTTCGTCTAGCATCCTTTGCAAATCATGATGTGTAAACTCTTTGGTTGGTTGAATTTCTATGGAAAATAAGTGTGCCATAAACTATTTTACACCTTTCTTTTAGAATCTTCATCCTTCTGTAATAGCCAACTAGTTTTGGATTTTCAACCCATAAATCATGTAGTTCAAAGGTCCTACATTTTGAATGAAATATTATGAATAGTTTGTATATATTCATCTCAATAGTACCAAAGTGGTAAGCCACTACAATCCCAAAAAAAATCTCAAATCCTCTGATAGGAATAAAAAATATAATGGAATCTAACAAGTAGTATCCCATAGCAAGCTTAATGCTATGGCATTTTCAAAACTAGTTTACAATAACACCATCTACAATCATGACTTGGAAGTATGGATTTAGGTAAATGAAATAGTTCAAATGAATATCCAACTCACTATTGTTGAAGTTATGTATTCTCCCAAAATCAATTAACATATTCACATTTTATTTATTCATAAAACATACAACCTTAAGAGCTTGAGTATTACTAATACCAAAAAGTGAATGATAGGAAATATTAAGATGAGAATATTTAGATTCATCCTTAGGTTAATCCAACCAGCCCACAAAACCTCCTCATTCATAATATCAATGTAAAACAATTTATTTTTAGGACACGAATGTCATTTTATCTATTTACTATCACAACCATAACATAAAACTTTTCCACACTTTTATTTTACTTGCTGAAGTGTCAATATGGTAGGCTAAAAAGATGATAATGCTGAGAAGGTGCATTCATAGACATTAGTGAAAGGTATTCATTTGATAATCTCTTTTTCCTTAGCTAAGCATTCCCTTACTATGGCCTTAGATATAGTACTAGGATGAAACACGCAAACCTCTAAATGAATTCTATCTTTGAGGCCACCCCAAATAGGCCATTCAAATTTTCCTCAATGATGTCTACTATACATAAGGAGAGATTATGAAATTGATGAATTTAGTCCTTTATAATCGTATTCTACCATAACTTGGATGGATAACTAAAGAAATTTTTAGAGACATTATTGTGATAGCGGAGATGTAACTCCTAAAAAAATATCAACCATGAAACTAGGGTACCCTTCATTTGATTTTGAACACAAAATCAATAATACCAAATGAATGGCTCATATTCCAAATACAGAGAGGACATAACCACTATTTGTGAACATGAAGTTTGATTTAGATCAAATAAATTTTAAATTTTAGTGAGCCAAATGAGTGTATCATTACCATTAAACCTATGTATGTCCACTTTTGTTAACATCAACTTAGGGATAAGATTCGTGTTGTTTCTTTTTCGAGGAGAAAAGTGAAATTGAAGTAGTGGAGGTTTATTTTGTAGTGGTTGAGCTAATAAGTTGGATAATTGCACAAATTTTTATTATAATTGATCCATCATGCTATCCAAGTCTCCCTTTATTGTATTTGTGTGCATACATACTAATGTAAGAATACATGGTCTAGATATATTCTTTTTGCACATAACATTTTGTAAGAAAACTCCATTGTACTTGGTTTTCATTATATAGGTAAATAATTTATATTTTTAAAGGCCTTGGAGCCTTGTATAATTGAACTAAAGATAAAACATTTAAAGCTAAAAATAATGCCTCTACTAGTAGCCCTTAGAACACAACTTTAAATTTATAAGGAATTAGTTGTCCATAACTAGCACAAAATTGGGCATCAAAACTAAGAAAATACCAGATGATAATTAGCTAAAAATCCTCCCACTTTAAATGAACTAACCAATATGATTTTGTAGAAAATATATATTGTAATTTGCCTCTGATGACACTTTGAGAGGGATAGCCTTTTGAAGTCATCCTTTATTCGTTATATGCATAAATTTATGGTAATTTTTATTTGACTTCAATCCTTTTCACTCACCTTATAATTTTCCTCTTTATATGGTGAGCTTGAAACCATGGAATATAGAATTGGGACTCCCTTAATAGCATCCTTAGCTTGCATCATGAAACTATGACTTCTTTGTTTCTTGAATCTGAGCTGACATCGTCAAGTTTAGCATTATCTACAATGATTTATCTAGTAAGTAAATCTTTCCAATAAGTTGAATTTAATATACTTATTTTTTATTAGATAGGGTGAAAGTAGGTTTTTAAAGGCCTCAATACCTTGCAGAAAGGATAGATA
>JARHVA010005602.1:587500-672500 GCA_037957365.1 Torreya grandis | reverse complement strand
TTAGTCTGAAGGTTATTGGTAGATCTCTAGGTGAGTTTCAACAACTTCAACTAGATACCTATAACTTCACCCTCACTACATTTGCTAGGATCTTGATGAATATTGTTACCTCCAATATTATTCCAAAGAAAATCACCCTACAAGTTAGAGACTACACTTGGTCTCAAGCTAATGACTATGAAGGCTTACTATTTTCTATCATATTTGTTTTGTCATAGGTAATTTGACAATAATTTGTAGTCTCCTTAGAAAAAATAAGGATTAATCTTGGTGGAAAGATTTTATTCCTAAAATCCTCTTGGTGTTGGTTATAGATTAAGAGTGGGATACTGATATCGAGGATTCTACCTCTTCTTTTGAATTCCCTGCTTCCCCTAGTTTAAATGAGGACTATAAAATCTCTTCACACTCCAAAGAAGAATTATTAGTCAATTTAATCTCTCTAACGAAGGTTATGTCAATTCCAACCTCCTCCTTGGAACAGATTCCAAATTTGGATTTTCCAAGGGAGAAAACTAATTTTGATTCAATAGAGGAAGACAAATCCTAGCACTTTGTCCCATTCATCGAAGTCTCACCAACTTTTGAGGATGAAAGAAAGAAAGTATGGTATGTGGTTCAAAAAAAAAAGGTAGAAAATAAATGACTAAGCCTTCCTGTATGTTTCTCTAATATGGGGAACCCCATGATAATATCACAAAAATAAATAAAAAAAGAGTGAGGTCCCCAGGATAAGTTTAGCAAAAACATCATGGAAGTTTCCTTAGTAATTTAGTTTGTTTCTATTTGTTCTTTGGTTGATGTACCTGTTGTGTGGATTTCTCATCTCCCACTTAGTTGCCATTGGTAGAGGAATTCCATTATATCATCAATATTTTAACTTTCATGCCATTTTATAGGGATATGGGGCCTTCCAAAACCTAGTTGTAACCTAATCTATAAAAAATATGTCTTTTGCAAAAAAAGCTTCTTACACAAACATGGAATAAACTTAATACAAATTCAAAATATTGTTAATTTTTTTTGTAAATATTAAATTTTTTAATATATTATAATAAAATTATGTAATACCTACTCCTATTAATGGGTCATTTATGTTTTCAAAAGTATCAAGACATGAGAATAGAAAAGATTGGTTTATTCTCTTTCTAAGAATATTCATAGTGAACTTTGATGGAGCTACCAGGAGGAACCTAGGGGCATCTAGAGTAGGAGGTATTATATAGGACTTTAACAATTCATTAATCTCAACCACATAAAATAATATTATATATGACACCAATAACAATGTTGAGAGTTAGACCCTTATCTAGGGTTTTGATGATATTGTGAAATGTGGAATTGATCTAGTCCTTATCATAAAAGATTTACAAAATAAGAAGGTTTGATTCAATGGTTATCATATAATATTTATGAAATAGGAAGGTTAGATCTTAGAATCTTGATAATATTCTAGATTTTTTGTAGGGAATGTTAGATAATCTTAGCTTTAATGAGGCCTCTCAATACATCAAAGAAGCAAACTGTATGATAAATATTCTATCAAACTAAGGAATCTCATATGTTGAATAAATCATTATGGAAAACTATTTGAATATTTGGAATTTTTAGGGGTCACTCTTATGATTAGGTGAATTAGGGTGGTGAAGCTTTAATATCAAGCATGTCATGTTTTATTGGTACTAATTTCACTATTTTGGGTATCAATTCCCACACATGACATGCCCTTTGATATTACTTCTTTAATGTTGAGTGGATGGCAATGGCCTCATTACATTTCATATTCAACTCTCTCACCACTCTCTTAGGTGTAACTTTAGGTCTTTTCAATAATTTGACACCATGGATATAATGCTATAGGTGGCACCAAGAGATCCTTTGATGTGGGTTAAATGAACCATGAGGGGGATGGACTTTGATGGATAGGTGTATGACTCTCGATTGAAGTGGATTTTCATTATTCAATTCAAAAGTGTATTTAATGAGGTGAAAGAAGTAACATGTCTTCTATTTATAGAGATTAGCTACCATGTGAAAGTTAATTATTTGTTCACATTAGATTTCATTGGTAATTTATTGTTTGTTTCAAAGGATAGATAAACAAAATTAGTAGTGGTGTGTAGGATTATCTATCTAGGGTTTCAAGTGGGTTTGGAATATGTTTTGGAGGGATTTTTGTGGGTACGTATGCATTCCCCTCATTTTTCTAATCAGGATGACCTAGGTTTAATCTCTTTGTTAGATTTTAGGTATTTGGAGTATTGTTTTAGTGTGTTGGTGGAACATATAGAGTTTCTACAGTGTTGCCTAAAAAACCCTTACTAGAGGGACAATTTTAAAAAAAATTAGGAGATGAATGTGATATAAATGACAATGACATCAATTATGGCAACTCTAAGCATGATAAAATCCTTGAAGTTGTTATTTTTAGTTAAAACATTTATCAATATTTTTGGTCCACCTTACCAATGGTATCAAAATTATTTTTCAGGTTTGGGTGTGGGCATATAATATTAGAGAAGGATGGTATTTTCCCACATTTAGGCTTTTCTAGCATCCATGAAAATGGTGTTACATGTGGGTGGAAATATGTTAAATAAATATGTGGGTAGAACAAGACTCCAAACATCTAATTTAACTACAATGCATATAGGATGGTTCTTGTATTTTTTTCAAGATAGTGGAATTGGTGTATTAATATGCCATGCAAAGTGGAGGAGTGAAGTTTTATATGATGGATAGTTGATGAAAATGGTTGGTGGGGGGGATACTAGAGGCGATTCATAATTTTTTTTGGTTCTGGTAGCTCATAGGTGGGCAATGACTTACTAGTGGTTGATTCACTATGTTTTTGTTATTTTTTTATCTTCCTTTGGGGTGGTGGTTTTTGGTTTGTCTTGTGTGTTTAGAGGATAGTGTTTTGTAACACTTTCATGTCTCTTTTATAGTTTTTTTATATCTTAGGTGAATCTTAATTTTTGTAATCTTTATTAATCATATAATATAATGATTGAGGAACCCCCAACCCTCAATTGCCTATAAAAAAAATTATGTAAAACTTACTAAGGACTATCTCAAATAATTTGGACTTATACCTATTAAAGTGGAGCAAAGAAATTTTTATCCACAATAAATTTAATATATTCCAAATAAATTAGATTGGTTCAAACCTATTGGGCATAGATAATTTTGAATAAATTGGGCTATTTTGAATAATATGTCCTTCTACCCCTTAAAGTGCAGTGAAGCAAATTCTCTCCAAAAATAAATTTGTTATATTCAAAATAAATTGGAGCATTCAAAGCATTTGGGAATAGATCATTTTGATTAAATTGGGCTATTTTTAATAATTTATGCTTATACCTATAAACTAGAGTGATTCAATAATATTTTCTCTAAAAATTAATTTTGTATATTCCAAATAATTTGGACTATTTAAAACCTTTTGAACATAGATCATTAAAATTGAATTGGGATATTTTAAATAATTTGAACTTATACTCACTAAAGTAGAGTGGACAATATTTTATCCATAACTAGTTTTTCCTTATTCCAAATAAATTGAAGTATTTCAAATCATTTGAGAGAAGATCATTTTGAATTGATTGGATTGTTTCAAATTGTGTCACCCTTATGGGCCTTTAGACTAATTATTGATCCTTTGAAGTAGCTTTCATTACTAGGACATGTGGAACTACTTGACTAGCCAAGTTATGGATAAAAACATAATAATCCATTAGTTCATCTATGTATTAAAATGTCTAATGAGAATTGTTTGTTGTTCATTAGGAAAATTTTCATGATTAGGTATCAATATACTAATGGATCTACTTAGGTAATTTCAAGATAAATTGATGGATTATCCACTTGCAATGGGATTAGATTTAAAACCTAGACCAAATTCAATACTTTCATGGAATCTACAACTATAAATCAAATTTCACTTAACTAGATCAAAGTAATTCTAAATTAGAATGGATAAATTTAAAATTAATTGAAATATATTTTAAATAATTTATAAATGATTTGTATAAAATTGATGATAATGTTTATTACTAGAATTATAGTCTATAATAAATAAATAGACTCGAAATAATCATAATATGGCAAAGTTACATCTTTATAAACACTGGTTCACAATAGCTAACATGGATTTTTTCCTTACTGCCAAGAATGTGATGATAGAAGTCATTTTTATTATCCAATATTTTTCATATTTTCTACTTCCATTTCCATTATATCTACTTGACATAGCATAACTCATTTTTTATTTTTGATTTGTAACACAATTATAAGAGTACAATCAATGGACAATGTGTTGGAAATTGAAAAATAGTCTCCAAAGGTCCCTTTAAAAATAACTTTCTCCAATTTATTTATGCTTATACTAAATGACTTGGAATATATTTTCCCCTAAACAAATATGAAATTTCAACTTTTGTAACCCATGGATTGAATGAATATCCTCAAATAATTATCCTTTATCATCGACCAAGTGCTAACATGAGAAAAAGACTGCAGTAGCACCTTCAAAATTTATTTGGAGTGATCTTAAAATTAGTATGACATATTTTATATTTTATAATATTTTTTCCCCATATCATTCATTTGCATGTCTGTTGTTTTGTGCACAAGAAATAGTAAGTCATCCAACTCCAAAATCAATATTTCTTAGAAGTTAGTTTTAGCTCCTTTAAATGTTTGTAATTTATTAAAAAATAAATGAATCGTCTATTAATAATATTATATTATAATAAATATTAAATATAGATATTCTAAGAAATTGTTTTACATGTTTCTAGATTGGTCGTTTATGTGCTTTTGGCTTGTATTTATTATTATAACATAAAAACATAATACATTTCATTTGATTCATTCTTTTTGGCATTTCTTTAAATCTTATAAAGATTCATATAAATAAATGCTTAGGCACATTGTAAATGTACTCATTATAAATGGATGTACCATTTCTATTGCCAATTTTATAACATACATATACATATAAATTTTCAAATTAAATCCTTATAACTTGACCATAACTTTATCATATTCTAAAACAATCCCATTTTGTAATAACTCATTTCTCATAGATGTTGATAGGAGTTTAACATTTATAAACTAACATCTATATTCTTACATTAATGAATGTATCAAATGTTCTTATGCATAACAATACATATTTATATGTTTATATATCCCATCATAATAAACAAAATAGGATTTACTCTTTGAATCCGAAGTTCACTATCACTAAATTTGAAATAAATATACACCTTAATAGTTTGACCCCCTTCATATACTTACAATAAGACACATCAAATTAAAAACTGTTTAAATCAATAACAATATAAATGTTTCTCATACAATATAATTTACTATATTTCTATTGATAAAGAACACATGGATACTCTACATCGAAATTTTATTTATTGAAGACATAGTATAAAACTTTTTAATGGTTAAATACAACTACATTCAAGTCTACATAATGATAAAATGAACCCACACTGCCAAATCCCAAGCTGATGCAAGTCTATATTTTATTATCTTTTATAGTCTGCTATTGATGAAGAAAAAATAATTGTAACATTTTTAAATAAATATAGATAATTACTATTCTAGACTTGTATGAAATTATATAATTACACATTTATTGAAAGGGCTTTTTACCTTTTTATAGTTTGTATGGGTGCACTCTTTCATTGAACCTTTAGTTCTTTATTCTATGTAAGGTATTATATAATGTAGTAACTACAAAATTTCATCATCAATTGACTTGATATTTATTTTCTAAAAATATGTATTATTGTAGAGTTTTACCTTGTGTTGTTTTCATGAAGGCACCAGCATATAGAGTTCTGTCATGGTCTTTTATGTTGGAGATACAAAGTTGTAGATCTACATTGTGAACTATTTTAATTGAGACATAAACAGATGAATAAACATTCTATCAATATTATTAATCTTTCATAAAAAAAAATCATATAATTTAAAAAATATGCATGATCTTATCTTAGCTTCTTCAAATTTTAATGTGTCATGTTCATTGATATTATTTTCCATTATTATTTTTTCTTCACTTACATGTAATTCCATTAGTGATAAACATCAAAATATTGCTAAGTTATTAGGTTTGAAAAATAAAGGATACACATCAAAAAATTGTTAAGATGTTATATTTGGAAAATTAAGCATGATTATAAAATAAATTTAAAATATTATGCACTTGGTACTGACCAAAGTGGTTGTTCCTATATTGGTTGCTTTGAATTTTTAAAATAATTTTGAAATTGAATGTGAAAAAATATTTGTTTTGTAGTTTTTATAATGCAAGATAAATTTGTTTGTAATTTTATACAATCATGAACCAATCTAGCTCTTGTATATATCCCTAGCACATCACATGTATTTGAATAGTTAAAATTAGAGATAAGACTTTCCCAAAATATGTTATCTAACTCATTTTTAAATGGCCTTCCTATTTTGTGTGAACCAATAATTTAAAATGTTGGTACATCTTTGTAGATGTCAAAACTTTCATCTAATCTACTTTATTATGAATGAAGGTTGAAATATTATAGCCAAAAATGAACAATATCCTAAAAAAAATTGATAACTATAATATGAGTCCAATTGAATCCATACTATTTGGACCCCATAGTATGACACTCATTTCTTGTATAAAATGGAAATCATCAACTAGTATATCCTTGAAAGAGGTATGAATGCAAGAAAAATGTTCTAGTTTGTGGATGATGAATAAAATGAAGGCCCCAACAATAGTTTTATCAATCAATGCCCAAATAAAATGGAAAAGATGTCCTTCTTTAAAAAATTCAATGAGATTAAAAAAATCAATAACTATCAAATCCACATTTAGACCAAGAATGAACATTTCACTAAAATCTTCTGAAATGGATTGCCAAAGACACGGAGGCCCATAATGGTAGCTAAATCTTTCTATATGTGTTGTAGAAAGCTAACCTCCATTATTATGTCCATAATTTTTCAATATGCTTAATGAATCTTGAGATAATGCTTCAAACCCTTTGTTGTTTTTTAAAATATCTTAATTTAGGACACAAAAAATCATAAAACCTTTCACAAAAATTATATAATGCTCCATTACCTCTTTAGGTGTGATTATTTTTTCTGGTGGTAGTGTCAAATCATCGTTGTTGAAATAGTCTACAATTTTTTAAAATATTTTACTTTTTAGATTCACCTTTTTGCACTAAGTATCCATGTTGTTGTACCTAGGGGTTTTTAGAAAGGAAATAGACTATTTTTCCTAAAAATTTGTTAGTTCTATTTTTTGTTTTTCTGAAAGCCCTTGAATATTTCTATGTACTATTATACCAATCAGATTTAAAACTTATTTATCTAAATCATGTAAAGTTCCAATTTTAAACAAATCAAACATCTTATCAAAATAATCCTCAACTATTTGTTCCATGTAAAGAAGTCATTTTATCTCATTAAGTTATTACCCTAAATAGTTCATTTGTGTGAACAAGTTACTATCTTGTCCGTATATTTCTTCCATATTTTTTCCCTATTTAAAAATTCTTCCAAATTATTAGTTGGATAAGGTCATGTGTAGATCGAACTCTTCCTAAAAATAAAGTCTTATAAATTGTTTCATTGGCTTCATTATATTGGTTACATATTTTGTAAACAATATGGAATGGAGTAGATGTTTTCAAAAACATTCCCTTCTAACATAATTTTTTTTTTAATGATAATGAATTGTATTCAACCTTTGAAAGAATTATGTTATGTGTTGTAATTTTGTGTTAGCCATCTACAATTTTCAACCTTATAGTTCTTTTCTCCATCATATCTTCTAGCACATCCTTTTGATTCAATAATACATTGATGGTTGCTTGGATCAAAAGGAATTAACAAAACATCCTTAATTAGAATATAATTATGTTTTTAAAATTAATTAATTATATTTTTCACTCTTTTTTAATTCAGATTTATGATTTTGATATTAGTGTCCCCCAATTCAAAAATCCCTACAAGAATGTTCAAGGCATAATTGATAGAAGAAATATACCATGTGGAGAATTTACTATATGTCTGATCAGAATTTTGTGTCCATAAAAGTTTTCAAACCTTTTGTTTGATAATATGTTTTTCTCCACTTGTGTGATTACTTATATGGCCTTGTATACACCCTATATTGGTCAAACAACCCCACATATCATGTATTTTTATAGTTCTTTGATAGGAGACTTCGACTGGAGAATGTGATTCTTGTTCATATTAGCTATGTCTTTTTCTATTTATTTTAGTCTTGTTTCATGCTTGATTTACCTTTTACTTATCTATAGTCATGTCAAGATTTCAAATGGTCATTCCACCTCAGCTAGGTTAGATTTCTCAAGCAAATCCTATCGTCCCAAGTCTCGATCTTATAGCATAAGAGCATTGAAATTAGACTATAGCATTGGACCCTAGGGTTTCATATTTATATAACTCCTATCTAATTATATTTTGAGTCCTAATAGTCATGTTCTCTCACTTAATGAGTCCCAAGCCTTTCTTAGCTTCATAATTAAGTTGTATTTATCTTTATAATGTCAGCCAAATATGAATAAAAGTTCTCAAATTAAAAAAAAAAAGTCTCCTACATAAATCACTCCACAAGGCATTTTATATCTATCACTTACTACTTTGGCACAGTACATAACTAAAAATTAGTCAATAGTATAACTCAAAATTCTACATCACACATAGATTGGCATGTTTGATCAAAGATGGGCCTAGGTGAAAGTTCCTTATTACATATACTATGTGCATGGTTATGCACATTACCTAAGGGAGAAATAAATTTTATCTATGACCCTAGCTTGAGGATTTGTGTAGGTAGTGATTTGGATAGTAGGGTTTCTAGATTGTGTGATCATACATCCCTTAACCCAGTTTATCCCATTTTCGGTTTTGATGTATTTATTTTTCCATGTGTGTATATGGACTAAGAATTTTTGAGATTAAAATATCTCTATAAGTATATCCATTGACATTCTAGATTATAAATTTCATAGCCAGGCTCACATAGGGATTGTAGACAAAACCCAAAAAAAAAATCTCTAACACCAGTTTGGACAATAGTAGTAGGACCTGGACTACAACATCAGACCCTAAAGTGTCTTATTTTAGGTTCTCTTATCTTTTCACCAAATATATATATATATATATATATATATATATATATATATATATATATATATATATATATTTCTAACATCTTTCCAGTCATGTGCAATAGTTTTTAGGCTTTGAAATGGTCCACTCAATCTACTTTTCTAGATAAGTTATTTCTCTTCCCTATGTAGCTAATTTCATCAAAATATGTATTTTACTATATTTTATTAAATCTTTCCCATTACTCAAAACCATATGTTTTTTAGGAAATAAACATTATTTTCTCAAAAATAATAAAACTTTTGGTGAACCTGACTTACTTTGAACAAAATCTAAAAAACCTAGGTACACTTAAGGTTTTTCCTTCATATTTTGTACAAAAATTCATCTTTAAAATTCTGATTTTTTAATAAATTTTTGTATATTAATTTTTTTCAAATATTATTTTATAATTTAAATTATTTCAATAATTTTCAAAAATTCTAAAACCCCAACCCAAAACCTTAGATTTCCAAACTAGGTCCTCAAACCCCCAGCCTTCCTTACAATTTTTAGATAAAAATCTATTTTTCCAAATTATTTGGAGTGTCAAAAATATTTTCAAAATCCCTATGTTATTATTTATTATTACATTTATTTTCTTAATAGTACTTCTAAATATTCTCTTTGATGAAAGAAATAAAATGGTCACTAAGGCACTTGTTCCCTCTCATCCCATAGATCAATTTCTAAATTTTTCTCATAATTATGATAATGAATGGACAAATTTGAAAAATTGTACATTAGCTAAAAATGTGGAAAATGATTTCATTTAAAATGAATATAATTAATATTGTTTTAATGATGAATATGATGATACATGTGAAAGTGATAGTAAAAAAAAGGTAGATGCATTTTCTCCTTTCAAACCTATCTATTTTATTACCTCTTCTAAAGAAATTAATTTTGCTAAATGGGAAAGATAATTTTAACCTAATTCTCCTATGCACAATGCAAAAAATGAACAAATTAGTAATGCACTTCCAAGTGAACCTTTTATATCTAATAATTTATTTCCATGTGAACCTAATCTCTCTCTTTTATTACTTCTATGTTCAAATTATAAAATTATAAATGCAATAAAATCAAATTGCCAATTCATATTTCAAATTATCCATCTCATGATCTCAACTCTAATTTATCAAAATAATGTCTAAATGATAACTCTCTTACTCTTACTTCTCATATTGAAAATGGAAATAATGGATACACTCCATCCATGGATAACATAGATGCACATAACATTCTAATTTCACATGATAATTTATTGCATATTAGAAAATAATTAAATTCTTATCTTACACCTCCCCTAGTGACAATGGAAGTGATAGTGAGTATGATAGTGAACATCCAAATTAATATGAAAATGAGAGTGACTATGGACAAACTTTTGATTATTATAAAGCATGGAATAACGATGATTATTATGTACATATTGAAGAAGAAAATGCATCTCATGTTTCCAACTCTTCTATCACTCCTCTCAAACATCATGAACTACAAAATATTATTTCTAATTTTATGTATTATTCTATTTTAAATGATGCACATATTAATAATATCATATCTTATACTCAATTAGAACGTGATTCACTAAAACATAAACATACCAATCAATATCCCAAGCCACCCGCTACTACAGTAGTACCTATTTCACACTCTTCAACTAAAGAGAATGGTTTCCCACATATTTATACTAAGGTCCGAGTTACCATTATTCCAAAGGTTAAGGTGAACAAATCCCCTCTCTATGATCAAATTCCTAAATGTAGCATTTCCATGGCCAAATTTAATGATCAAATTCAATCATTAAATGAACCACTTCAAGATGCTAATATACCATCCCAAGAGATTATTTCTTTGATGCATGTAGGTTGTGAATCATAACACCAATTACATCTACTTACCTTATAAAACAAGGATTACAAGTCTTAGATAGATGCCAATGATGTACATGATAACCGTCTTCCAAAGACATTTTTAAAAGCTTCATTTTATAAAAATTTATAAATACCATCATTGCCTCACTTTGATGGAATTATAGATCCATTCATACACCTTAAAGACTTTTATAAGGCTTTACCATCTCATGTGAGTCCTTTGATTCTACTCAAGCTTTTCCAATAGACACTAGTGGGGGAGGAACATAATTGGTTCTTTCATCTACTCCTCATTCGCTCCTTACACACATATGATGACTTAAAGGAGACATTTCTTAGATATTACATAGCAAACATGGGCCCTCATGTTACATATGAAAAACTTGCCACATTACATTAGAATACTTCAGACCATTTAGTGATTATATCTTACAATTCAAGACTAACATGTTAATATTGATCTACAAATTAATAGATTTAGTGATTTAGCATAATTTATAAAAGGGGTTCACCAACCTCTCCTTAAGCATCTATTATATCATAGAGATTCTTCTTTCAATAACTTATTCTATATAGTTCTATCCTTGGAAAATAAATTGAGATTGATTAAGGTAGATTCAGTTGATCAAATTACTCTTGATTTCATAGTAGTACCTACATCTACAAATCCTAACACACAACATCCACCATGTATTAAATAATATAGGACACCTCAATTATAAAATTAACCAATTAATAATAGAGAGCTAAATTTTAGAGCATAACCTATAGTATGCACTATAGAGAATAGCAACAAGGAAATAATATAGTTTGATTCCAAGTGAGATAACCCATGTGTTATATTATTAACACTAATAGATAGGCAGTTAATCAGGTTACCTTGTACTCATTGAATAGATCCGCATCTCTTACATACACAACTACATCAACCTTTTTGTAAACATCATTGTATCCATGGACACAAAGATAATAATTATTATAGACATAGGGATTATATTAATAGTAATGTTGATAATAGCATTATAGCATTCACATACGGGGCACTGAGTTATCCTCCATCATGGATTCCTAAGCCTCATTCATCCACAACTAAGTTATTCCAAGACATTCCTTCACCAGAATCATCATTTACTCATCGTGAGAGTAATACAACTTCTAATATAGAGCTTCATAGGAGATATCCTATTCCACCTATTCAGAACGTTTGAAAACCAATATAGCGGGATCAGCCTACATATAAAATTATAGTCTAAGGAGTACATAGTCTAGTTCCATAAACATATCTAGCATAATCATAGGTACCATAACAAAGTACCACTCTAGAGAGATATTCACTATGACCAAGTTTTTTGGGTTCTATGTCATGTAGCAACCCACTACAATTAAGATTAGATCAACCCACATCATAGAATACTAATATAGAGAGATGTTCACCATGAATGAGATTTTAAGGACCCATTTCACATAGTAACCCATTATGATTGATATTAGATGAGCTCATATCATAGGCTATAGTTACAGTTTTATATTTTACTAAGTCATATGCATCATAATAGAGGCCATAGAGAATTATTTCACATAAAAATCCACTACCACTATAGAAAGATGAGCCTTCTTCATATCACATAAATTTTGTTTCACGTCTAATAAGGTTACATTTTTCAAAGTCTTAATGTAAATCTATAGTTAGTTTGTAATAGATAATATCAAATACAGTGCATTTTCCTACCAAACATGAGCAATATGGGCACTTGTTTAGTTGACCATTAGGGTTCAGATAATGATATGACACACATTCATATCAATATCAGTTCATATCTTTACTTCATGGGGAAATGATGGAAACAAAAGGCTAGCCTTTACATTCTTCATCTACTCTTGGGGAACTGTTATGAAAAGAGTCCTATTTTACATGCCTTTTTACCAACAAACTAACATTCCTAGTTCCAAATAACTATCCCTAGCCAAACCAGATTAGCCAAATCCTGATCTTACCAATATTCTATTCTTCCAATCTTAAAGCAAATTACTTTATCAAATCAATTTATAAATTATAAAACAATGAATTTTTCCTCACATATAATTCAAAATCAATACTAACATCACACTTATCAACAAAAATCAAATCACATATCCTAAATACCATTTTACCAAAACATATGTAGTCTAAACATTAATATCAAATAAACTATTTAAAATCAACCATTTATAGTAAATATACCAATCTATTCCAAATCCATAACACAATATGCCTGAATCCAAATTAAACCATCCATATATATATAATGAGTTTCAAAAACATATACATCATCTCAAGTATAATCAATCATGAATGGGCAACATGCTCTCACTCTCAGTCTCACTCTCTCTACCAGTACTAGTCCCATATCGACTCCAGCACTCAATGGCCCCACACCTCTTCAAACTCTAAAATTCCTCTTATAATGACTCTCTCACTCCTATATCTAACCATGCTTCTCATGTAAGTCAGGATATCACCTCTAAGAGTTTGTGTACTCATCTATAATCCTCATGCTAATAAAACCATAATCAAGTGGAGGCATCTTATGCCTATCAATCTCAACTCTAAAATCATCTCTCCTACTACCCTAACATATGAAACTATCACTATAACAACCCTATCAAATAGATGAGCATGAATACTGGCTATAACATTTTCTCTTTCTATCAATCCCTCCTCCACCACAACATCAGGTTCATGCCATGTGAGCTCTTAGATTGTAGACTCAATGATGTTTTACTAATAATCATCATCTCCACTCCCCACCCTTGCATGTGCATCATCCTATGTACTTCCTACTCCACGTGCACAAAACTTAGGGTATTAAATTAACTATATACATTAAAAAATAAACTAACCTACCTTTATCTAAATCAGTTAAGGATCCTAATACTCTAGAACATCCGCTCCATAAATAGGGTATAATGGACCCCACTAATAACTCATCAACCATGAATTATATACATATATACATCTAACATCATCCAAATTAGGAATGTCTATAGCCACATCTCACGTATCTAAAGGTAACAGTGCTAGCTTAGCCTATGTGGGCCTCACATGAGCTCCTACCCTTGTTGGTGCTCATGCACTCATCACCCAAAACAAAATTACTGGGGGCACATCTGGTGGTATTCAAAACTACCTATTCACATGCTCATACTAAAATTACTCATATAGTCCAAACCAATAATCATATATCCAATAACTGACCTGCATATATTGCAAATTAACTCCTTCCTGAACCCACCCAAGAAATCCTCTCTAAGTCCTCCATATAATGTCACTGGCCATAAATTTTTATAGCACATACCTATAATGATCCATCTGAGGATATTGGATAGCTCATATACTCGTCCATCACTCCCCAAATCACTGTGGAGGTGCCCACTTCTCCCTCGATAATCTTATCAACTGCACAACCACTATGTGCTCATAATCCCAATAATTTAATAACATCATTACAATAAATTTCCCACTAAATAAATTTGGTGTAAACCTATAAATATCCTTGTATAAGTGGAAAATCATAGTCCTACCCCATGAGAACATATTTCTATATACCTCCGCACTATACACAATCTTATGCATTCTATATGTAATCAACACTCCACTCCTATCCACAATAGCCAACAAGGCCAATAACATGGCCAATGACTTCTATAAGTGTGGAACACTAGATTGTACTATAAGTTATTATTCTCCCATAGTACCACACATGGATTGGGATTCTCACAACTACATCTAAAAACACGTTCAAGAACTTGATATTCCATACCAACACATCCATTATGATTATGATTTTTTATTCATGAATGAACATAATGATAATGAAAGTCAGAGAGGTCAGGGTTGCCAATATGAAGGAGGATAAATTAATGGTGATTCAATAGGAACCTTAAATCACTTTTAAGGAATTGCATAATAGAATGCACATTTTTTCAAGATGCACATCCTAATACTTTTGGAAGGACTATCCCATAGAGTAGTCTAAGGAATTAGGAGATCTATCGAAGGAGCTTCTTTTCAAGTTAAAGGTTGTAAAAAAGGAACCAATAATGACTAAACCTGATCCTAGGGGAGCTCTAGGTAAACCCATAATATAGATTCATTTGATGAAGAGTATAAAGGATAAAAGCCCCCAGCTTCTAGACTTGTAATTGAAATGAATGTGGATACCCCTAAGAACAAGAGTGTACATCTTCAGGGGTATAGACATAAGAATCAACTACCTTAGTTTAACAATGCTCCTCCTCACATTGTAAAACTACTATTTGTTATAAAAAGAATCCTAGGACTCCTCCCACATGTAGTCCTATAATAGGTCAATCTCAAATAATACTTGTAATGCCCCAACAAGTATTAATGTAGAAGGAAGAAGAAGATTTTAATAAGGAAGCAAAGTTGGAGAAAGAACCATCTATGAAAGACACAACAGGTAAAAAAATTTATCTATAAAGACCACCTCCTTATTCTCTTTTTCTATTCCTATCTTTTAATCTGTGTTAATTTAATTGATGTATAAAACTCCCAAGGTGGAAATTGTTACTTCCAATCCTAATGATCCTTTAACCACCTCCTCTTCCTTGAATTTTCCTCTACTCACCCCAAGAATTGATAAGGATGCTACCATTGTTGATATTCCTTCCACTACCTTTGATCCATCTTCCACCACCATGCCATCCACTTCCATCATGGCCACTTCTAGTATTCCTTCTAACACTGGCATAGTCAGATCATTGAAAATAAAAATGGCATCGAGAAAGATCAAGATAGCCATGTCCACTCCCGAAATCCATGTCTCATCCACCCAAATCACTCTCCACATTCCATCCACCACTCCATCCCAGAAAACCATTTTTACTAGCTTAGGCAAGGGCATGAAGGCAAGTATAGGTTATCATAATCCATCTGCTCCACCAATATGGAGGTTTGGATTTATCTAAGATAATTTATCCTTCCTATCCTAACACAATTGTCAAGGTAACAAGAAAATGAAAAATATCTACCGAATAAGTTGTGATCAAAACCATAAAAGATATACACCTCAACCAATTGACAATTCTATTATAGACCACTGACTTAAGTTCCAAGACCTCTCAGATTCCCAACTTCAAAATAATAGATAACGCATCTATTACAACTTTCTTTGAGAATCCATCTAGGAATATTTATAATATAAGGAAGAGGAAGCTAGAAAATGATGTTGGGGAATTATTTTTTAAAGAGAGATAATAGGTCCTTAATTTTACCAAAAGACAAAATAAACAATTCGAGCAATCACCCTATAATCAAGACTTGAAATATATATCCAAATTACATAATTATTCCATCATGGTAATTCATGAAGGCACAAAGTTTTCTAGACAAGAACTGGAGGCAGAGTTGGAGTAAATAAAAGAACAATAGAAGATAGTGCATATCCCAAGTTGACATTAAAGCTGAGGTCCAAGAGGTAGAATCAAATTTCTACAATTATTTTGAGGCATTAGAGTTTATGTGGGCTAAATTATCCCCCCATATTGCCAATAATCATAAATTATTTTATTATTTAAAATCTCATGAGAATAAACTAAATATGTTAATTTTTTATGCAACTAATAAGGCTTATAGCCACCTAGATCTCATGACACAGTTAGAGGTGTCTAACTCACTCAACCTAGTGGTCATCAGGATATAAGAGGCATGGAATGGGTGACATTATTTATGGCTTTGGTCTCCAAATATGAAGAGTAAGAGGCCCTCATTATCCAAAATTTGAATGATTTTATATTGTCTACAGTAAAGGAGACTACATGTAACTTGATAAATAATATGAACTTTGATCATCTTATATAGCAAGATTCAAACAATTTTAAGCAAATTCTATAAGGAGTACTATTGGAGGACATAGAATCCAAGTTGAGCTTTTCTAAGATAAAGGTGACTGAGGTTGACATCTTTAAGATCAACATCCAGATGACTAAAGCAGAGTACACAAAGCTAATAGGATAGGTTGTTAGGGTGCATAGACCCCCCTTTTTAATTTGGACATAAATAGGTAGAAACATGATGTATCACATAAATTTTAGCTCAATATAGAGGTAAAGAAGAAGTATACTCAACATGTTACTTCTAGTTCTATGTCAACAACCATAATTATGACACCAAATAAAGTCTATGTAGCCAACCTGACGTCAACAAAGCCATAAAGGGCCATGTTTGTTCATGTACATTTATATAGAGGTGTATATTTCTATATTCATAGTTTTATTAAAGTTTGAACCATATTATAAATTTACCTATTCATAGTTGTAAACATGGACACATTGCATGATTTTTGTAAAGGATAACTTAATTTATTAATAACTATAAGATGAATCTATACAATTTTTCCATAGTTAGAATTAAATTTCTAACTAAGAGACGTAATATATCTCATATGGACTTGGATAATGAGGCAACCCCTTCCCCAAGTCTATTTAATTGCATATAACACACAATTTTGAAGGGTTAAATAATTTTCAATATACAGGAGCAGGAGCAATTTTGGCTCTCAACTCATGTGGTTGTGTATTTTATTTTTGATGTTTGTGTGATTAGGCTTATTTATTTGGTTGCATAATTAAATAAGTCTTAGTGTGAAAAATATGTGAATGAATTCTTTTTTGTCTTGATTGATATGCTAGTCTTAGATGTGCAACACACATTGACATGTATGACACCATACTTTTTTATATCTACTACAAGATTACTTGAAAGGCCTTGTAATAATTTCATGGGTAAATTGAAGGAATTAAAATTACCTTGATATAATATCCTAAGAGATACTTCTAAGGGAATTTTCATACATTAAAGGGAATGTTGAAAGAATATCATAATAAATACCTTCAATATGAAGAAGTGGATTTTTTTTACATGAAAAGTACTACTGGGTGATATTTTTAAGGCCCTTGTAATACCTTCAAGGTATATCCTAGATCATACCTTTAAAACATGCACACGATTGGATTTCCCTATCAATGTATCTCCTAAGAGATACGTTTCAAATAGGGACAAGAGTGGATTTCTCCTTCAAGAAATAAGTGCAATTTTCCTTTACATGAAAGCCACTATTGGGTGATATTTTCAAGGCTGTTATAATCCCTTTAAGGTATCTCATAGGATATACCTTTCAAATAAGCACAATATTATATTTCCTCTTCAATGTATATCCTAGGAGATACCTTCCAAACAAGCATAAGAGTGGATTTCTCCTTCAAGTAACAAGTGGAATTTTCCTTTACATGGAAGGAACTTCTAGTACTTGTATAAAAAAGTGGTAGTTGGATTTAAAAACTCAATCCCTGAGTCCTATAGGACTTAAAAATGAGTTTATTACTTTCCCCACATCCCCTAGTGACATAGGGAACCCATTAAATGAATCAACAAGTGGAATATCCTATTATGGCACTACAGGGTGATATTTTGAAGTCCTTTGTAATGTCTTTAATGTATCTCCTAGTATATACCTTTTAAACATGCACAAGAGTGGATTTTCTAAAGCCAAGGAAGTTATATTGGATGAATTGATCAGGCTTCAAGAAGTAAAAGAATAAGTGAGTGATGTGAAGGTTACCCAATAACAAGTAGTCAAGTGATGGTTAGATAATAGATCATCAGACCTAGGCTTTAAACCGATAGATTTGGTCCTTAAATACAACCAAAGGGTCATGAAACCAAGATAACATGCAAAGTTCAATCCCATAGGGAAGTGGTGATTTTACATAATTTAAGATAGTTAAGGTAATACATTTAAGTTGGAGTATGAAGAAGGCAATGTATTAGGGATTTTGATAAATGAAATTGGCTTGAAACACTTCAACTAATTTACTAGTCTTACCCTTATATATAGTTACTTAGTTTCCCTTATTTTTTGTTATTTCCCTTTGTTTGTTAATTTTCATTTCTTTTTTTTTATTTCATTTTAAATAAGGGTTGTTGGCATAAGTTACTACCTTTCCATTCTAGGTATCCACACCTTGGCCTACTAATAGATGGTTATGTACCTCAATCCCATTGTAATTAATGTCTAGGTACTCTATATTGCATGATTACCCATAAGGATCACTACAAATATCTCATGACACACTCCTCAAGCATGTGTGCCACCTTTCACATTTATGGGAACCTAATTTTAAAAAATTTCCATGATGATCATGTTAGAAGAATGGGCCCTAAAATACCTCTTTCCTTATGTCAAACACTTAAATACCTTAATAATTTCAAAGAGAATTGAGAAATTGAATAGAACATATTGATCAAATTGTTTTGAGTCAAGAATTGTAAGAATTATGAGAAGATTTGATATCTAGTGCCTTCCTTAAGAATAGAGGGAGAATTTTTGAATTTTTTTTGTAAAATGGAAACTTATACATCTTCATCTAGTGGTAGAATACATCCAAGAAAACAAATAACTTGAGGATCAGGTGGTCATGAATACCCTCCAACATTATTTATTGGGAACAAATGTTATTATTCGATGTTCATGTAACTAAAGACCAAAGTACCAAATGTCAAGATCATCATAAAGGGGTGCTACAAGGAATGCTCATTGGTCCTTGATTATGCAGATGGTATTTTTGATCCCAAATTATCCAAGAACCAAAAAAACATGAGGGAGGGTTCCCATGCCTACATGATCAAGAAGATTTAGGATAACAACTCTGAGTCATTAGGGAAAAATATTTATAGCACCACATTAGATCAATACATGGTGCCTCTTCTACACTTGTGCCCCAAAATTATTGCCTTGTTTGTAAAAATATGTGATGTTAACACTGTCATCACTATAGGAAACCACCTACAAGTGTACATCAGTGGTGATGCAATAAGGGAGATGCTTTGACTATCGATTAACCCCATCACTAATGTCTATAGTATACAGAGGTTATATAATGTTTGGGACACATGTACTTGTAACCTAGAGTTCTTCAATTTAGTCCTCTAGAATAGGTACACCAAAGCACCTCCTCTCCTAATTGCTCTCATAGGCTTTACGACATAGGATATGAAGGACACCCTTTCCACATTGGCATTAACTTTTAGGATGGACTCAGATACTACTATCAATGATTTTTTATTAGGTGCAGTCTCTATTTTGAAGACAATAAGCAAATAAAAAGATTACAAGATGGAATTTTAAAGTTTTATTATTGTCCTCATTCATAATGAGATGATGAGTTTCTCAACATAAAATAACTCCAGGTATTCTTTCCACCTTGACCTTTTTATATACCTAAACTTTGGGTTTTACTCTAGATATTTTACTTTCAAAACCATTGAAATAGGCACCCATAAAAATACAGTGATCCTCATCTCCTCTTGGACCCACATCATGTTGGTCACACAAGATTACTATGAATTTTTAGAGTGATTCCTATCCCAAGTCCTAATCAACCTCAATGAGGAACCCATAATTTAATTAATGACAAACATCTATAGGTGTTGGCTAACTTATGGTATAACTCTAACTAACTAGTTTTTTGTGGCCATTTTACATTCACCCAGGTCTATGGATTCAAGGAGGAGCCATTATAGATCCTATACTTACTCATTGATAGGACCCTAGCCCTAGAAATAGTTCATCAACTCAATGTGGTGGACTCATTTTATGGCATAGGACTCAAAAAGAAGGCCATCTATGACACCCCATTTATAAATAGAGGCATCACAATGGTGAAAAGGTCATAGGGGTACCTTCTTGAGCTCAATCTGGTAGAGATAGTCCTTGATTAGATCAATACCTAGTAGAGTTAAGATTTTGTTGATCACATATCCTCCTTGAAAACTATCACATTGTTTGCTCATGAGCCCTGACCATACTTCAAAGAGCAAAGGTAACCATTTGTCAAGTACATCAAATATTATATGGATCTATCTATGTTCCTAGGCACCCATAAGCCAAGGAAGTACTTTTATAAAGTGGTCTAGGAGTTCAAGCCCATGAATAAAATTACAAGGGGTCTAAGAGCACAAATCATTTTGAGGGGCTAGGGAAATAAGAAAAAAGATGACTATTGGAAATATAGCTATGAAATCAATAAGGAGGCTAAATTTTGAATATGTGAACATAGATGAGGAATTTTAAAAACTCTAAAATGAGAACCATACAATAAAATCCCTAGCAAGAAAATAATTCCCAATCCAAAAAATAGAAAAAGAGTAGGATGCCCCATCAAAAGAAGAAGACATCCCTTTGAGGGAAGAGGAAGAAGTTGTAGTGATTTAAAATCCCATGACCTAGGTACCTCCCCTATATCCACACCTAACCACCTGACAATAACATCAAGCCTCTTTAGTTTAACCTAAGGTAGAACCATCACAATCTAACTCCAAGGCACAAGCATCCAGCCCTCTATCAAAGCAACTACAAAAGAAGGTACACTTTTCTCACCCATGTCTTTCCACTTGTGCTACAACCTCCACTCCATCTTTACCATCTACATTTTATATTAGGTTGGCACTACTCTATATTTCCAAATCAATCACCTCACTCTCACCTTTCCTCTCTCCCCCACCCTTGTCCACCACATCAATACCTAAAATGGCATAATTACCCAACACTACTCTTTGCAACCTCCCACCTTTCTAGCCTTCCACCATTACCATTCACCCATTCATACCTAGGGAAATAATTCTCATTGATTCACAACCAAAATTGGCCATTCATTTTAATTTTTACAAGGGATTCCTCTTCATAGGATAAAATATTCAATCACAAGAGTAGTTCCATTAGTTGTTGGAAATTACAAGAAAATATTGAGAGGCTTAGACAAATAAAAGAAGAGGAAAGATGGTTAATGCCTCAATGGTGCCTCATATGTGGTACATACATCTTTAATGATCACACACATGGCACCCTAAGTAGTCAAGTCTCAAGGATAGATGCAGTTAGGAGATTACTTGATACACATTTTTAGCCTCAACTTTAACTAGGATAGACCTACTAATAGGGTTTAATTAATGGAATAAACATAGAAGTCCATCACTACTAATTATATCAAGGTGGGTTGTCAGTTAGAGAAGATCAAGCTAGAACTTGTAAGGATAAAATCTAATACTGACCACGATAACATAGAGGACAAAGCCAAAGATGTATATTTTATGAAATTAAGGTCTAACATACAAAGCCATGTTACCAATGAGATCTTCCGAGTGAAATATGGTCAAAGGTCCTAGTTACAAATTCAAGTTGTGAAACTAGAGACCAAGATAAATGGCCTAAAGAAAGAGAAGGAAGTCATAGAGAATAAATGACAATATAAATAATTGGAGCTTTTGTAGACCCATAAGAGTCTATTGGAATCTACAGGCATGCATCTACAATTATAGTAGAAGATGTAGTAAGAGTCCTTGACTAAGGACCAATAAATACATCAACTAAAGAATGACCTCACTACCCACTCCCATGTTCTAGGTGTCCGCCCCATGGTTTAGTAATTATTTATATCTTATTAGGAGAGGATCAAAATCATGAATACAAACTTAAATCCAACACTTCAATTCATTGTGGACTCATAGTGGTTGAGCTCATAGGTGAGCATCTCCATAGACCATGTTCTCACCTTCATGTCCCCAAAGGTTAAAGATTCATATTATGTTGAAGATAATATTTATAAATTGATAGACAAGATATTTCAAGTAGTGAGGTTTGTTGACCAAAGGTGGGTGGAAATAGAGGTGAATAAATTCTAAGTTGTAGTAAGGCAAAATCAAAATTCAAGGCATCTTTGGATGCCTTATATGAATTAGTTTAGGATATGAAGGGGAGCATCAAAAAACTATTCCATTTGGGACTCCCCTCTCCATTCCTTTTTAATAACACCATCATCTTAGAGGACAAAATAAAAAAAGTCATTGGAGAAGAGGTAGAATGCCCAGACTATCTTTGCATCTCTCGATCAAGTGCTAAGTGTCTTCAAGGTGAAGACCATATTGCAGTGTTTATCCCAACTAGAATTTTAGACACTAAAAATAATATAGGGCTTGAGTAACATATCCTTCAAGGAGATTATTGATGTGGATATAACCTTTGAAGCTTTGAATAAAAATCCTCATCCCATCAAGGAGAAGTGGATGCCTTTAATGACTATTTTTTTAGGTTGTAGATTCATTGGGCCTCATCCTTTTTGTAGATTTTCTTTGACTATTTATTAAAACCATTTTTTTGGGTTCTTCCATATGTAGGTAGATTCACCTTTAAGTCTCCAAGAACTATGGATTGTAATCCATATTTACAAGTTTTGGGATAGCTGGCTTTTATCATCGACATAGTTGGTGAGTTTGTTGGATGGTATATTGACCTCTTCTTTCCTAGGTTCCCTTGTTAATTTTTGGATAGTCTCAACTTTTCCCACTACTATAATGTGGCATCATGGTACCCATTCTTTATGAAATGATTCCTAGCTCACCTAGTAGTAGCACTAGCTTGACATGTGGGTACACAACACTTGTCCAAGGGATGATTATTTTGTTAGAACTTCAAGTAGTGTCATTAGTCAGGGGGAGTGGATGGCCATCTTAATAACATTATAAAGATTATTTTCAAGGTAGACGCATGTAAACACCATGATTATCCTAAGGGACATGGACATCATAAGGCATTACAATTGTACCATATCTAAGATTTTGAAGATAAACTAAATTATTGAGTTGAGCTCCCCAGTTAGTTACAATGACCTCATCATGGGATGAAGTACCTAGGTTGAAGTGTGTTTCTCTCAAGAGGCATATGCACATATCTAAGTAGGGATCTTTCCTTTTGTAAAATGCTAGATATTATATAATTGTTATGGATTAGAGAAGCCACTAGAATAGTTAGTTTTCCAATAGAAGTAGAATAAATTATTTGTTTTCATTTCACAACCTTAATAGGTCTCTTTTACAGGAAGGTTGAATATTGTATATTGTGCCATTTGGGCCTTTTGTATTGTATTTTCCCACCCATATTGAATAAGACATAGTGTTTTGTGTCACATTGAGTGAGATGTATTGATATCTATTGTTTCTTTACTCTACTTCTATAGTATTGGTTCTTGTATGTTGTTTCAAATAATAAGTGCAATTTTACTTTACATAGAAGGCACTTCTAGGTGCTATTTTGAAGGCAATTATAATTTCAATTCAAGGTATATCCTAGGATATTCCTTTAAATAGGCACAAGAGTAGATTTATCCTTCATGTAATAAGTAGAATTTTCCTTTACATAAAAGTCACTACTTAGTGATATTTTTAAGGCCCCTATAATACATTCAATGTATCTATTATGAGATACCTTTCAAACATTCACAAGAGGGGATTGTACCATTATGTTATCTCTTAGGACATAAATTTCAAATAAGGACAAGATTGGATTTCTCCTTCAAGGAACAAGTTCAATTTTCCTTTACATGGAAGGCACTACTAAATGATATTTTGAAAGCCCTTGTAATACCTTAAATTTATCTCCCAGGGGATACATTTCAAAAATGCATAAGAGTGTAGTTTCCCCTCAAGGTAACTCCTATGAGATACCTTTCAAATAGGCACAAGAGTGGATTTCTCCTTCAAATAACAAGTGAAATTTTGCATTACATAGAAGGCTCCACCGGATGATATTTTCAAGGCCCCTATAATAAATTCAATGTATGTCATATGAGACACCTTTAAAACATGCAAAAAAGTGTATTTACCCTTTAAGCTATCTCCTAGGAGATATATTTCAAATAAACAAAAGATTGGTTTTCTCCTTCAAGGATCAAGTGGAATTTTTCTTTACATGAAAGGAACTATTGGGTGATATTTTTAAGGCCCTTGTAATAATTTAAAGGTATCTCCTAAGATATATATTACAAACATTCAAAATCTTTAATTTATCCTTCAATTTATCTCATATGGGATACCTTTAAAATAAGATAGAAGAGTGGATTTCTCTTTCAAGGGATAAGTGGAATTTTCCTTTACATGGAAGGCACTACTAGGTGATATTTTGAATGACTTTGTAATACCTTAAAAGTATCTCATAGGAGATACCTTAAAAACATTCATAATATTTTATTTCCTATTCAAGGTATATCTTAGGAGATAGCTTTCAAACAAGCACAATGGTGGATTTCTCCTTCAAGTAACAAGTATAATTTTCCTTTACATAGAAGGCACTAGTGGGTGATATTTTGAAGGCCACTATAATACCTTAAATGTATCTCCTAGTCAATACCTTTGAAAAATGCACAATATTGGATTTCCCCTTCAAGGTATCTCCTAGGAGATACATCTCTAAGAAGGACAAGAGTGGATTTCTACTTCAAGAAACAAATGCAATTTTCCTTTACATGGAAGGCACTACATGGTGATATTTTCAAGGATGTGGGAATAAATTCAAGGTATATCATACAAGATAGCTTTAAAACATGTATAAGAGTGGATTTCCTATTCAAGGTATCTCCTAGGATATACCTTTCCAAGAGGTACAAGAGTGGATTTCTCCTTCAAGGAACAAGTGGAATTTACCTTTACATGGAAATAACTACTAGGTGATATTTTGAAGTCCCTTGTAATAACATAAAGGTATCTCCCAGGAGATATATTTCAGGCATACACAAGAAGGTATTTCCATTTCAAGGTATCTCCTAGGTGATACATTTAATATAGACACAAGAGTTGATTTCTCCTTCAAAGAACATGTGGAATTTTCCTTTACATGGAAGGCACTATTGGGTGGTATTTTTAAGGCCATTGTAACACCTTCAAGGTATACCCTAAGAGATATATTTCAAACATGCACAAGAGTGTATTTTACCTTCATGGTGTTATAATTAAAAGGAACCACCCAAGATCTCACTAAAAACTTAGGGTGACCATATGGTGAGAAACAGATGAGTCATCATGAAAAGCTACATTATAACAATATACAAGGTATTCAAAAGGTGCCACATCCCTAGATTTAGAGATAACTAGGTAGATTAGTCATATTCATGCCATGGGAGTACTTAGTTGTATCCAAGGTGGTAGCCATGTGTCAAAATGTGGTAATATTTAGATTTGAAGCTAAAATTGATGGCAAATCAAATTTAAATTAAAGGTAAACTGAATTTTGGTGTAATTAATTACTAAAAATAATAGTTCAAAGTTTGAAAAGGTTTTCATTAATAAGACATGAACTAGGATCACCATCAACATTGCATTAATCAATCTTGCTAAGAAGGATTTCTATGCATTCATCCAGTATTAAGATAATATATGATCTCATCATTCAAAATTTGAAATCCATGGTCAATTGAGGAACATTTGGAACTCCCAAGTCAGAATAGGTCCCATTTATGTATTCATATGGGACAAACATAATATTTTGATACACTAATTTCAATACAATTGCATTGGCCATAGACTAAAAAATACAACAATGAATTATTATACCATGTGGAGAGGATTCAACCCTACATGTTTGACTTCAAAGGGATAACTCTTTCTGAATAATTATGTCCATCAATAGATCCCTCAAGTGGTTCTTCAGACAAGAGATAGATTAAGTAGATGAAATTAGATACAAATATCTACAAACAACACCATATATATAAGGTTATTTATTTATATATATAATATGCTAAATATATATAAGGCATTTTATAATAAATTAGGTTATTTGTATATAATTTGTTATAGTATGTATATATATATATATATATATATATATAACAAGTTAGAATTGACTACAATTTTGCATATAAATCTTAAGGTTTAGCTCCAAAGGCAAGTGACATAGCTCCAAAGGCAAGAAGTTATACTCCAAAGATTGATACTTATGCTCCTAAGATGAAAAATCATAAATGAGAAGAGTCCACCTCCAGCGTTGAGAATCAAGATAAGTTCATTAGACCAACAATGCCACAATCCACAATTTGATGTGACGGTGTTTTCAAAATATCTGCTCCTATAGATTTTATGTGATAGTATTTTCAAAAGATCTCCTACAATAAATTTGATATGACAATGTTTACAAATAGTATTTTTAAATAAGATTGATGTAATAATGTTTTAAATATAGGGTACTTCAAAAATATTTGGTATAATTCATAAATAGTTATCATTATGACTCTTAGTACTGCCAATAATGACCTTTATGACACATCAATAGTACATGACTAGATAAATCACCTTCTCATTATATCTCACATAATCTAAAGAGATAACCATAACAGTCACCATCATTCTTTTCATAATCACATCATATAGCCTCCTTTTCTATTGGTTTTTGCATTATCATTGCCAACAACTATTGTGTCATATCTCTAACCGAATTTCAGCTCTATGTGTTTTAGAGTATAGTCAAATTTATAATTAAATAGTGTTTTTTTTTCCAAAGATGGATGGGAGAAAGAAAATAAGTGGACTACAATCCTCTGATGCATTGTTGTAAAATGAAGTCAGTGAGAGACATCTTTGAAATAATAGGTTGGTTGAATTTATTAAAAATGTTTTAGGGATTCTATGAAGAAATTGTGCAAGAAGTCTATGAGAATTTTGATGAAGATAATGATATTATCAAAGGTAATAAAATTCTATTAAATCCCTCTATAATCAGAGCTATATTTAGGATTCTTGAGGATGAAGTTGTCATTAAAAAGTTTAATTTTTATTACTTGATTTATAGGTTTGTTAAAGCAAATGAGCCACACCCCACATTGGCCAAATCCCCCCAAGAAGTAGCCAAGGGAATTCTTATAGAAAGTCTTCCTCAACCTTCATAAAATGTTGCATTCTAGATAATAAAATTTATCATTTGTGATGGTTAGTTTACAATAGTCATTGGATATGCTATGAGAATCCTTTTTCACTTTAGCAAAGTAATTTTTCATGAAAAATATAAGATCAATCTTCGATCTTTCCTTCAAAATGCTTTGATTAATGTTTATTAGAAGAAAAGATGAGGTACTAGGTCTACCTGCCATCATGGGCTAGCTACACTCATTTGTTGCCATTATTTTCTCAGTAAATGAAGGGTTCAACAGGCTTGGTCCTCTTTCCTCCAAAACTTTTCTCTAGTTCCTACAAAAAATAAACCATGTCATGCCTCTCCTCCTTCCAATACAATATATAATGGATAATCCACAATTCTAATTGTAAATGGCTATCTTCACTACCATTAGTTCTGAATATACTATATTGGAGGGTCTAACAAAAATTACTCCCTCTTTCCCTATTCTATTACATGAAATAATCTCTATTTGGATAATCACCTAGAACAAAACTCAAAAATTAAAGGATGAAAATGCTAAACTTACAGAGGAATCTTAGAAGCCATTTTTATAATCCCAACAACAATTATAGAAAGCACAATCTTCTATCCAACATATTTTTACTATTTTTGAGAAAATATTAGCATGCAACGATGTTCATCAATTTATGTTCTTTTATTATATGACCAATTTTATAAATGGAAGATTCAGTTAATTTCTCTTAGTTTTTAACATATCATTGAAGATGAGCATGTATTTATGGACATTTTTCTAAAATTCACTGGGAAAAGGTAGAATGCCATTTTTGATTTATATACTTTCAATTTGTTGTTAGGATATCAATCTAATTTTTTGATAAATTTATTTGTTAGAGAGACACAATTGTGTGCCTTTCTCTCCACTCTATAGAACCAAATGGCATGAAAACATGGAGATATATATATATATATATATATATATATATATATATACATATATATATATATATATATATATATATATATATATATATATATATATGTATATATATATATATAAAATTAAAATATCACCACTGGGTTTTGCATATATATATATATATATATGAGACCATAATTTCCAAAAGTAAAGAAAATTATTTCTTTTTCTCAACCACTGTATAATATGTGTGTGTGTGTGTGTATATATATATATATATATATATATGTATATATATATATATATATATATATATATATATATATATATATATGTATGTATGTATATATGTATAAAATTAAAAATCACACCACTGGGTTTTGCATGAGACCATAATTTCCAAAAGTAAAGAAAATTATTTCTTTTTCTCAACCACTGTATAATATGTATATGAAGAACAAGTATCATGAGATATTAAGATCTAATGTTGATACTTTTAGAGATTTTTAAAACCACCATTATGCCAACATTTTCAATTCATATCTTTCTAGGTAGGAAACATTACCTGTTGAGTTGAAGTGCATGTAAGTTCTTAGGCCCTACAATAATAAATGGAGTCTAAAAATAACTAAAGTAGTTTGTCTGATAATCACTCAGCTCTTAGAGGAAAGAGTTTTAGATGTTTGGATTGGGATGACGTTTAGGCCTTCTGTCATTCTGTGTCCTATATATCTATGGCAGTGTTAAAATTCTCAAACAAAAGTTGAATTTGAAGCCTTGGTGCATATAGTTGTCAGAGATCTCAGATTTTTACCAAGGGGCCACCTTGATTGGGGATACCATTTCGAAGTTATTGTCTAAATTAGAGATTTGAATTAAGAAACTTGGATTAAGAATTAGTCATCCCACTTCTTTAAAAGAGGACTTTCAAAATGTAAAGTGTGGGGGAAAAATGATGAGCATTTCATATAGATAATCATAGTTATATAAACTATCCATAAAGTATTACATTTTTTTATATATTTTATTACATTTACTAGTTAAATTTTGGTCTAAGTAGGGTATTATTTCAATTTTTTCATTGTTTGTATGTAATTTATTGTTGATTCTATACCTTGTTATTGCATCTAACTTGCATGAATAACACAGTTTTGAGTATAGTTTTACGTCCCATGGATGGGTTAATTTTGAGTACAACCACACATCTAAAGTATGGGGTAATTTTAACTACCACAACACATCCCAGTAATGGGTTAGTTTTGATAAGACAACAAAAAAAGATTACAACTCTTTCAGATATAATTTTGAGGATTAAGTAAGCCAAAGTTTGAATGCTTTGAAGACACATCAAATATGCTCTATAATTGCTCCAAAGATGTTCTAGGTGTGATCTAAAGACATGCATAAGATGTTATGATGAAGTCTAGGAATGATTTGAAGACCTATATAAGGTGATCTATAGACTTGTACCAGATTCTATGAATATATTTAGATGTACTCCAAAGACTACAAAAATTGTGTAATATATGCTACTAAGAGAAATTAAGAGCATTTTATGAAAACAATTTTTTTTAAAAATAAATAAAAACTGATTGGATGAAATGAGAGCTGGAAACCAAAAAAAAGGAGCAATCATACAAATATTCAAGCCCTTGCTACTTCCCAGCCCTCAAAATCTTCTCCCTCAATAATAGTTGATCATATTTTTAAGGTACAAATATTTTATAATCAAATTTTAAATATATAATGATACATGAAACCCCTCTACCTAAGAATATTGAATCACAAGAGAAAATTTCACCACACCAAAACATAATTCTAGTTGTTTTTAAATCATTCATTCATTAAATTTTATGACATGGTATGAGGGAAAAGCTTTCCACCCAATAAAATCACTTTTAAATTCAGTCTAAAATGAAAACAATTCAAATCAAATAATAATAACCTAGAATAGGCTAAAAATGACTTTTTAACTTTGTATAAAATGGAAAAAATTCGTAGTATCATGAATAGAGACAACAAACAAATGCTATGAGGAGATAGAGATAGGGTGGAACCATTAAAACCCTCTCACATCATGACACTTTTTTACTATGATTATTTGCTTATAGTTATTAAAAAACATTTGATTTCCCCTCACATTCACCATTTAGGTCCCTATGGAATACAAGTAAGCACTAAAAAGTCCTAATCACTACAATTTCATTATTTTATTATAGTTAATAAAAACGTCTACTTTCCCCTCACATTAGCCAGTTGGGTCCCTATTGAATACAAGTAACCATTAAATAATATGACTCTTTGCCATTTCATTATTTGTTTACAGTTAATATAAATGTCTACTTTCTCCTCACATTCACCATTTAGGTCCCTATTCAATATAATTAAGCACTAAACAATCATAATCTTCACCATTTTATTATCTCGTCCATTTCATTATTTGATTATAGATATAAAAGAATGCCTAATTTCCCCTCAAATTCACCATTTAGGTCATCATTGGATACAAGTAAGCAACACAAAAATCCTAATATTTGCCATTTCATCATCTCGACAATTTAATTGTCTTTTTCATTTCATTATTTTCTTACAGTTAATAAAAATGTCTTATTTTCCCTCACATTCACCATTTGTATCCCCATTGAATACAAGTATGTGTTAAATAATCCTAATCTCTAGCATTTCATTATCTCATCTATTTCATAACAAAAATATAGGTCTATCTGAATCTTAGTGATTTTATAACTTAAAGAAATAAACAATGAATAAAAGGGTGATGTCAATCCAAACAAATCACACATTTTAGATATAATAAAATAATACATTACATAGATTAAATACCTAACAATGACTTCTATAAATGACAATGAAAAATGGCTTCAACTCTTCTACCACTAATTCCATAGTTAACCTAATAGTCAATAAAAGAATGTTTTTCAACCATCTAAAGGGAGAGAGAAAAATTGAGAGAGAATAATGGAAACATAAAAAGATAAACTTAATCCTAATTTAAAATCACATAGAAAGTTTTAATTCTATAATAAGTTGAAAGTTTATATAAATATTTATAACATATAAAATATTTATATATTTAAACATATTAAACATTTAAATACATTATTTAATAAAAATATTTAAATATTTAAAAACAAATAATAAATCAGATAGTTTTTGAATATAAAAATATTTAAAAATATTTATTGTTTATTATAATTATTGTAATTAAAAAAGTTTATATTTATTCATTCAACTACATGATTAAAGTTTATAATAGGGATTTGAATCCTTAATTTTTATCCCCCAAAGAATACTCTTGAAATAATTTAGTTCACCAATTCAAATATTTGTGAGAGTGACATCAACTTTCTTGAATTTAAAAGCTAATATTTGGAGATGAATTTGACTGTAAAATACTATTATGTACCTTCATGTAGTTCACAAAATTTCCAATATCAATTTTTTGTTTTATTGTTATACTTCACCTAATGGAAGTCCTTACTAGGCCAACTTAATGTTGCTATGGGCTTTTGGCCTACTACTACCCTCATAATCATCACTTGGACTAAGACAAGTCAATTTTATGAAGTAACTAGGGTGGTTTAACACATGGTGCCTTGTGTTGCTAGATTTGATCAGGTTGTACCTTAGAATTCCACATAATGTCATGAAATATTTAGGGTAACATTTATCGATAACCAAGTTATATAATGTTATTCAAATCAAGGTGTATGAGTTAAGCATGCCAATTACAACTATGCCCATTTTCATCACAAATGTTAAATGAAAAGATAAAGTATAGAGGTATATATCCCTAGTCATAATGTTAGTGCAACATATTCAAACCATCCCTCTAGGTGCACAATAATGTAGGCAAGATCAAAAATAACTATAGCCAACTGCACAACTATAGGCCTCACCACAATAGTTTTCAACTCCCCCAAAACAAGAAAAAGGCAAATGGAAGGGACTTGTGTAGATATCCTCACCATTAGTAGCTAGAAAGATATCAAGAAAAATCAAGTCTTGATTGGACAAACCACATATGCCAAGGATAGCTTGGGAGTATGATCTTGCAATGTTGGGGGTTGATGAATATGAAGTTGTTCAATGCATGATCAAAGACATTTGTTAAAAGGTCTATGATAAGCAGGAGGATAAGGAGTTATTTTTATGGGAAGTAATGCACACTTTCCAAGTATGGAATAAGGTAAGAAGTGAATATTTGGTCAACATTATCTAACCCCCTCCCTATATTATTATGGATACTGTAGGTCAATAATAAGCTTAGCACAAACTTAAGGTAGAAATTTTATAAAAATATCAAGACGCTGGTTCATCATCTGCATAGTTTGTAGATTTACCAGGGGAAGTTATCCCCATATGGCCAATTATTCATAATCAACATAGACATCATTAGGTGAAGCCTTCAACCACTGTACTAGAATATATGGTATCTTTTGAAGAGCTATAAATAACTAGTGCCTATTAGGTGATTTCTAGGGGCATGATAAAACACAAGGATATACTTGTCCCTTTGGCCAATTCGATATATATTTTCATGAGTAGAGAGGCGATTATCAAATCTAAATCTTTAAAATACTCTAAATCTGATATGGAAACAAATGATGTATATTTAATGGAGGGATCCCTATAGAACATTATGTTAGATCTAGTAGAAGAAATGGATATTGCATAGGATACCCTAGATCATGAGGAGGCTACATAGAATGAAGAGAGGAAAAATGAAAAAATAGAGAAGAATAAAGAGAAGAAAGATGAGATGATACAAGTAGTTTCAGAAGAATCCTAATGTGTGTAATATGAATAAGGTAAGTATCACACCAAAGATGGAGAATAAAAAAATGTCTAAATAATCTGATGTCAGGAAAAATAAGGCTGAAAAGGCTCAGGCCAAAAGAAAGAAAGCTAAAGAAGTAATATTTGAAAGGAAGAGAAGGGATCACCAAGAGGTAGTATGCAAGTAAGAATTGGTGCAAGTAGTGGTAGAGGCACAAGCTAGAAATGAAGAAGTTTCCCACAAGGATGTGACCCAATCAAGTGTACTAGAGGAGACTTCACTATCAAATTCTCTCCCCTCTACCCAATGGTTGTGGGATGTCCCTACCACATCATCTTATCAAAATAATTTCTTGATTCTATTGGTTCAATTTACACCATATCCTACCACATTATGAATGAGATTAATCATGCATGATTCCACTTCTATGTTTCATAGTTGTTATTGTCTAAGAAAATTGAAGGATCAGATGCATTCCATAAATCGATTATGTAAAAGGATTCAAACTTGGACCATATTTTTTCAGCTGTGCTAGGATAAATTAGAAGCATAAAATTAAATTACTCAAGCTAGGTAGCTCATTAATGCAACTTGTCCTACTCTGGTTGTGCAAGTCTTTGGTGATCAAGTAATGTGTGAGGATAAATAACTCACTATTTTTCTAAATTAACTAAAAATGGATTGGGTGAGTACACATAAACTACATACCCAAGGGTAGGCTATCTATGCTAAAATGGAAAGAATTTTCAAACTTCTATAAGTGTATATACAAGCCTTAGATAATAATTCACATTAGGCTAAGAAGATTGCACATGGAATTCTTGATTGGAGGCATCACCTTGACAAATCCTTGGATTATACTAAACCAAAGTTTGCAATAATAGATAAATCTAAAGTTATTGTGAATGATTGAATGGATACTGGGGAAACATTGAAGGGTTCATTTCAATAGTTTTTAGATGCTAGGGATAGTGTGATGAATAAGATATAGATCTAGAATAATGAGACAATATGTAACACATTTGTAGTTATTTAATCCTAAATGACTACAGAGAGGATGGATGATATTGTGTCAGATATTTACCAAGCTATCAAATGTCAAAGACTTCTTTATCATCATATAAGAAGAAGATGTGCATAATTTTATGTTCATTCATATTCCACTACACATTTTGATTACCATGGTGGAGGAAGTACTTGCTAATTGGAAAACACTCATACATGAACTCTTACAGGATGAACCAACTATTATGCATATCATAGATGAACCTAAGTTCATTCCATAATAGGAGATTCAAGTAATTTTATAGAACATAAAGTTGGATACAAAGGCATGGTATGGGTAGCCACAACCTACACAACTACTTGGGAAAACTTTTAATGACCTCTACAGTAGGTAAGTGCGTAGTTCAAGTTTTAGAGTTGAAGAAAACAATTTGCTTTTTAACATAGTCACAAGCATTTAGAGTGGGGCCATGTTGGTTGAATACCCCTAACTTATACAAACACATCGTTAAGATAGTCTATGAAAAATAAAAAAAGGTGGTAGCCAAGTATTCTACTTAGTTTAAAACAAGAAAGGTGGATAATTTGTGCACTAAGAGTTTAAACCCATAAATAGTACCTAGAGTGATTATTACCACTTTTGTGAATGGCTAATCTATTCCAGTTTTAACTAATATCAGAGTTTACAATTTTTCTTAGGATAAAACAATAGCTTAAGTAGAGGAAAGTGTTGTATGTGGATTAGGTACATGTGTCCAGGGTATCATTTTATTGTCTATATGATCTTAAGGATGTCTTTGGTCTTGTTAGCCAAGTGATAGATATAAGAATGCCATGACTCTTTTACTTTTATATCTTAGAAAGATGTAATGTGAATAGATAGAGCCATGTAAAAATCTATATATAGTTCTCTAATGTAATTTAATATTATTTGTATGTATGATAGAAATTAATAGACTACCTTTATTATTGTTTTCCTATGAGTCTTTTACATATGCCTAATGCATAGTATTTACTTTATTTTTTCTTAGTTTATTCTATCTTGTATTATGTTATTTATGTTCCAAAATTATTAATGCCATGTTAGTTTATATTTATATTTTATGATGTGTATAAAATTTAATAATATGTAAATTCACTCATGTTATTATGGTTCTTTTTCACTTCCTACTATACAAGTTATAATTGTAATTTCCTTGTTTTGGAGAATTTTTAGGAAAATTTGCTAATATTCCTTGAACATGCACATGATTGGAATTTTATTTTAATGTATCTTCAAGGATATACCTTTAATGGATTTTTAATAACTTTGAGTGTACCCTAATTCATGTTTGTAAGGTATAAGGTATCTCATAGGAGATACTTTCAAACATGCATTTATAGTACCTTCAATGGGTATCCTACTAGATAACTTGAAAATGCACACAATTAAAATTATATTTCAAGATATCTATTATAAGATACATTGGATGGCCTTCAAATACCTTCAATGGTGTCTTTATTCATTTTTTAAAGGTATCTCTTAGGAGATACTTTGAAGGTATCCCTAAAGGTACTACAATGCCATTCAAGGCATAATCTAGGAGATACATAGTTAGTTAATTGTCCTTTTGTTTGCATGTTTCCAAAGCTATACACATGGACAAGGGTGAGCACAAAGTGGATAAAAATAAAATTTTATATTTGTATATGTCTCCAACTTTTTGAACCCATCTTGCATACATGATAAAATTAAATGAAGTGAAACTCTACACATTTTCTTAGTTATGTGGCATGATATGATAGGTTGAAGGCATAAAAATTTATTTAATTTGATTGGAATATGTGTGGTTAGAGAAATATTATGGTTGGATTGGGAAACAACAAATTTTACTAGGATGCCCAGTATGGTCGAGCCTAGGACACCCTCGAGTGCACTTTAAAATAACTTTTCATATCATGTGTGTGGGGTATCTCTTTATTTATTATTTTTTCCCCTTTCGTTGTTGTTATCTCCCTTAAAATAAATGTCACTAGCGTAAGTTACTTTTGTTATAAGTAAAGTGTTCACAACTTGGCCCTCCTTAACTTTAAAATGTCTACTGGTAGATGGTTACCTAACCTCATCCCATTGAATTTAATGTCCATGCACTCTATATTGCATGATCACCCATAAAGATCACCATAAATATATTATGAGACAATCCTCAAGAGTGTGTGTCACCTTTAAAATTTATGGGTACCTAGTTTCAGAAAACAAGTTGTGATGATCATGCTAGAAGTATAAGATTATAAAGGTCACTCTCTTAAATGGGCCAAACACTTAAACACCTTAAATTTTTTGAAGAAAATTAATCAAGGGATTGATAAATTAAGTTGAGTATCCTAAGCAAGGATAATTTAATGAAGAATTACAAAAAAATGTGAGTGGTAGTTGATATCCAATTCCTTCCTTAGAATAATGGATGAATTTTTGAAAAGAGTTGTAGAATGGAAACTTCTACATCTTCATCCACTGGAAGAAGACATCTAAAGAAATAAAGAACTCCCATTTATTCTCATGCTATTGACTATCAATATCATTAAAATGCATACCCATCTTAACATGGTGATACCCATATCTGCATATACCTACATCTTATCAATGACGTAAGATTACTACAAGTTTTTAGAATGATTCCTATCTCTGGTCCTCATCGACCTCAGTCGGGAACCCATCATTTCTAAAATTAAGGAAAATCAGAGGTCATAACTAACTTACGATAGAAATATAGCTAATTGGTTTTTTGGGGCCAATTTTACATTAATCTAATTCTATGGATTTAAAGAAGATCCATTTTTACTCTTTCACCTGCTCATGGGTAGGACCGTGGCCCTAGATCTAGCTCACTAGTTTGATGTGGTACACTGAGTTTATGGTGTAGGTTATAAGAAGAAGGCCATCTATGACACCCCCTTCATAAAGGGAGGCATCATAGTGGTGAAAATATTGTATAAGTGCCTACTTGTGCTCAAGCTGATAGAGCTTGGCCTCGAACAAATCAATAACCAATGGAACTATGACTTGGTTGGCCACATAACTACCTTGTATATAGGCATCCCATTCAACCAAAAACCCTATCCTTACCTCAAGGAGGGAAGGTCCCTAATAGAGGATGATATCAATTATTATGTGGATCTATCAAATATCTCTTTAGACACTTGTAAGCTATGGGAGTCCTTTTGTAAATTAGTCTGGGATTTTGACCACACAAAAAATTTAAAAAGGGACTAAGAATACAACTCATTCAGAGGGGTTGGGGAAATGATAAAATAGATGATTATTGGAAATATAGCTAGGAAATTGGTAAATGGGAGTGTAATTTTGATGATGTGAACACTGATAAGTAGTTCAAGAACCTTTGAGATGAGCACCATGAGGAAGAAGCTTAATAATAAGGGGATGTCTTGGTGGACAAAGATGAGGGGAATACCCCTTTAAAAAAAGTGGAGGATAACCCTCTAGTGAAGGAGGAAGAAGCTTCCATAATATAAAGGCCTATGACCTGGTTGCCTCTTCTTTATCTAAACTTGACTACCCAACAACATCAACATAAAACTTCTAGGCAATCTGAGGTAGAGGCACCACAATCTAGCTCTAAAGCAAAAGCTTATATTCCTCCACTAGAGTCCCCATATAATAAGGAACATTTTTCTCACCTATTTCTCTCCAATTTTTCCTTGTTCTTTAATGTACTTTGACCTTCCATAGTTTCCACTAAGATTGCATCACTCTTTACTACCAAAATGATCACCTCCCTTGCAATTTTACTCACCCCCACCCTCATCCACCATATTAACACCCATAATGGTGAAATTTTCTACCACTGCTCTTCATAGCTTCTCACTTTTCTTTCCTTCCACCCTAACCCTTTAGCCAATCATCCTTGGAGGAACAATATCCACTAATTCATAACAATAAGTGACCATTCCTTTCAGTTTACCCCAGGGATTTCCCTTTGTTGGGGAATATATTCAATAACAAGAGTAGTTTCATTAGTATTTAGAAACTACAAGAAAATCCTAGAAGGGTAAGACAAAGAAAAGAAGATGAAGGATGGTTAATGCCTAGATGGTGCCTCATATGTGGTCATTATTTGACCTAACACAAAAATCTCTTATGATCACACACATGGCATACCAAGTAACCAAGCCCCAAAGATAGATGTAGTCTAGAAATTGCTCGATACACGTCATTGACCTCAATGTCAGCTAGGATAGACCTATAGATAGGGTTGTATTAAGGGAGGAAACATAGAAGTCTATCACTATGAAATATATCAAGGTGGGTCATTAATTGGAGAAGATAAAGATGGAACTCACAAGGGTGAAATATATTTTTGACCACTTCAACATAAAGGCCAAGGCCTAAGTTTTAGATCTCACTCAAATAAGGTCTGACATATATAGATGCATTACCAATGAAAGATTATAGGTGGAAGTGAGGTAAAGGGCCCAACATCAAATTCAAATAGCTAAGATAGAGACCAAGATAGATGGTTTGAAGAAATATACAATAGAGAATAAGATAAAAGAGAAGGAAATAGATCTCATTTAGACCTACAAGATTCTCTTATACTCTATGGGTGTGTAGATAAAATTATAGTAGTAGATGCAGCAGGGGTCCTCAATCAAGGACCATGAAATACAATAACTAATGAATAACCTTACCGTTCATACCCAAACTTCTAGTATCCTCCCCATTGTTTAATTAATATTCATGTTTTATTAGTTGAGGATAAAAAATGAGGACACAAACATGAAGCTAGCACTTGGGTTCATCATGGACTCATAGCAGTCAAACTCATAGGTGAGTGCATTTATAGACTAGGTTCTGGCCTTCATGTCCCCAAAGGTTCAAGATTAATAGTACCTTGTTGAGAAGCTTTATAACATAATGGAAATGATACTTCAATTAGTAGGGTTGGTTGATCAAAGGTTGGTGGAAAATAAGGTGAATGAATTTCTAAGCTACAACAATGTAGCATCAAAATGCAAGGCATCTTTAGATGCCTTAGATAAATTAGTCTAGGATATGAAGGGGCACATCAAATAATTGGTCCATTTCAGACTCCGTTATTCATTACTTATGGAAAACATCATCCTCCTAGAAGACATAATAAAATAGTTGTTGGAGATGAATTTGACCCTAAAATACTATTATGTTAACTCATACACCTTGATTTGAATACCATTATACAACTTGGTTATCGATACATGTTACCCCAAATACTTCCTGACATTATGTGTAATTCTAAGGTGCAACTTGATCAAAGATAGGTACTTAAGCCACCATGTGTTAAACCACCCTAGTTACTCATAAAATTGACCTGTCTTAGTCCAAGTGATGCCTATGAGGGTAGTAGCAGGCCAAAATCCCATAGCAACATTAACTTGGCCTAGCGGGGACTTCCATTGGGTGAAGTATAACAATAAAACCAAAAAATGATATTGGAAATTTTGTGAGCTACATGAATATACCTTATCTATATTAGTGGTAAGATTGGATGCGAGAAAATTAAGCCAATTTAAGTTCTCATTGAGGTATGCCATGTGATACACAATGTCAATTACTCATTTTGTTGATTGCTTGTCTTGATTCATTATCTACCAAAACCTCTTTGTAATACACTCTATCAAAATATGCATTTCAACATCTTCAATTTAGTCAATTTAAGTTACTTTACTTTCTCCAATGGGAAACATCTCTTGAACAAATGAATGAATTGGCAGTGTAGTGGCCTTGTATGGGAATAAGTATTTTTCATGATTTGGGAGGCATGTGGATCTTACCATGGTTTCTATATTGATCCAAATGGTGATATATCTAGATAAATTAATATCCCCTTGGTCGTATCTTCTTAAAAAGGTATCCATGACCTCATCTAGTTTCCTACATGTAGGTAACTTGATTGCCTCTATACATCAGAACCTAAAATTGGATGTTGAAGTGTAAGAGCTACTACTTGTGCACTTGGTCGTGTTAATAGGGAAAAGAGAGTAAATTTTTCCATTTCCAAAAATTCAAATGAATCTTGGTGATTGAATTCTTTTTTTTGAATACATAGCCCGATCCCCATTTCTACCTTCTCCACATCTTTGAGCAAGATCAACAACTTGCACTTATTCATGACTAAACATATAATCTGCACTATTTTATTGATTTGTTCTACAAAAATTTGGGTCTTGATTTTTTCTCATGGGAGTATATCAAGAGTAGATAGTATAATACTATTACTCATCAAAGTTTGTAATGTTTTGGCATTGTTTTGCCTTCATTTTATGGATTTTGGCATCGAATTTACTCTCCCCAACCATTTTAAATGCACTGACTACCTACGCATGAGTGTTCTTCCTCATTTTTAATATTTTGGATTTGATGCTAAGATTTTTTGTCTCTCAAATATTTAAATTTCCCCATAGCATGTTTTTGATGTGACCCTATGTCACTACATGTAGACACTTTGTTTAATCAATCCACCTGTCACACCCCAACTTGATCGACCTTGAACAAGATATAATATTTGAAAATTACATATCATTAATGGTATTGAATGAGCATTAATGGTCCTTATACCATGTCTATCTTATCACCACCACTTTCTTGGACTTAATTCAAGATCAATGTACTTTTTAACCAAATACTTTTTCAATTTCCTTCTTCATCAAAGTACAAATAATGATATTTTACATTTTGGACTAGTTTATTAAATGAATTTAATATGTTGAACTATTCATACCCATAAGATCCTCTTAGAATCTAAAAGCATGCAATAATATATAAATCAATAGATGTAAAAAGAGTCTTTGACTAAGGACCAAGAAATCCAATAGTTGAAGAATGACCTCGTTGCCTACTTCCAAACTACAAATATCCTCTCTATGGTTTAACAATTGTATATATCCTATTAGGAGAGAATAAATAATGTGGCCATAAACATGAAGCCAATGCTTGGGTTCATTATAGACTCATAATGATTGGGTGGATATGTGAGCATGGATACAAACTTAAAGTTGCAATCCCTTCCACTAATGATAGGTGCCATCATGATGCTCCTCAGGAAAAAAAGGGAGTTCTTTAAAGATAATGCATGCAATTGGCTGAGGGAAGTGGGCCACATTTTTAACAAGAATTCTAGAGGTAGTTCAATGCAAGACACACAACAACATAGCATTTTTTACATATCCCTAAGATTTTATATATTAAGTTGAATCTATCAGTTTCTAGGTAAATGGGATGGAGACAGTTGGCATAATAATAGAGAGCCACTCACCCAGTGAACTTAAAATAATTTTTGAGTGTTTACTTTTCATGCATTCATAGGTGCATGCCACATGTCATTAAATATTGAAAAATAAATTTTCAAGCTTAATGTCATGGATACAATTGAAGGTATTATAAGGCCCTTCAAGGTATCATCTAGTATTGCCTTCAAACCTTAAAGGCTACCCATACACATGTTTGAAAGGTATCTCATAAGAGATACCTTCAAACCTTTGGGTCTACAATAGAGGTTAAAATCACATACATGATCCAAAAATATAAGAAGTTAATCATCTTCCATAATTTTTCTCAAAACCCCCATTGCTCAATATAATTCTATATTGTAATAAAATACATGGTTGAGTATTGGCTTTAAAACTATTTTTCTCTACATGACTATTCTACTTTGATGCATGTTTGGAATGTATCTCCTAGGAGATACCTTTAAAGTAGAATAAAGTAGTAATAAAAGTATACAATATATGATATTAAATTTTATTATGTTTTTTGATTGACATAAATCATGTCATTAAAAAAGTGTTATACATTATCTTCTTCACTTTTTTAGGTGTTAACATATCTCCATACATATGTTTATTAGTGTAGGTTTTTATTTTTCCCTATTTTTTAATTAGGAAAATTGTATTTCTTGTGCTTACATGGAGTTTTACCACATTTGTGGGATATGATAGCTTATGTGGAGATGTGTGTCATAGATGTGTCATAGGTGTCATAAGAATTTCATAAGTAACTCCCTTGATGGGAGTTACTTCTCTATTCTTAGCACCTTGTCACCACCTTTCATGGAGGAGTTACAGTCTATTCTTGGGGTGCCTTGGCCACCTTTTGTAGAGGAGTTAATTTCATGCTCTCCTATATGTATTCTTCACTTTAGCCATCTCATGTTAATCAGATTTTAGTTTTCTCCATTTTTGTCTTGTGCAATTTAGCTTCTTGTATAATTTCAAATTGCTTTAGCATCTATGTGGTGTGCATTTGCTTCATCTCATGTGATCACGTCTCCATTACATTCGTATTATCTAGATTCTAGAAATAACTCTGATATGGTATTAGAGAAAACCCAATAATTGTGTGTCTAGTTATGCTTTTAGTTTATTTTGAAATCAAGAGGAGTGGGGTTCTCTTTATTTTTTTATTTCTATATCTGATCTAAAATAAAAAAAACTTTCAATATCATTTCTTGCATCTTTTCCTTGGGATCCTTGGCCTTTGGGTGTCTTGAATGTCTTCTCTTCAGTCTTTATAGGGCAACAACAACTTCAGGTGATGGTTTTGTAATGATGGCGTCCTTGCAGGCCTTCCAGCAACCTTCTTTGCAATGGCTGGTTTAGCAATTGGCTTTGCAACAATGACCTGCTTGACTATACTTTTCTGTGCCTTATTCTACCTCAGATTGGGAACCATTGTTGAGTGTAGGGAGCAGAGGGAGGAGTAGCATCAGCAACAATGCCTTCATTAACTCCACACAACAGTCCTTCCAAAAATGCCTTTAGCAACAACCATGCCATCAGGCCGTATGACATCCAGCATCCAACAAAATTAGGTTTGTCTTTTTTTGAAAATGGTGCATTTTTTGGTCTTTTTCTACCCAAACCTACTATGCATTTAACTCTGGAGACTCTATAACCTTTTCTTTCCAAGCAAATCAGAGGTGCACCATTTTTCTTTGTGAGAATTCTGCCAGCTATTTTTTTTGAAAATGGTGCTTTTTTCATGTTTGGCGTCCCAGGTGGACCCTTAGATGCTTGGCCAACAGTTCATTCTATCTTCAAATTTATTTTTTTCAATAAAAAATTGACTTGTATAAAAAAATTCAGTAAATTTGACTGAATATCTAGTTTTTTAGATAGTTTGATAATTTGGGGGTTTACATTTAAAACTTGTATCTTCACCTGTCGAAGACAAAGGGTGAGGCCCGGGTTGGTAGGAGGCCAATTCCCCCTCACAAAAAACTCATTTATATTCCTTGTTCCATTTTGAATCTAACGAGTGGTTGGAAGGCCACTTTCTCTCTCAAAATAGGCATTTTTATAATATTTTAGTGCTTTTTTTGTAAAAACACTAGTTTACGAGAAAATTGAACCTTTAATATCTTGCAAACAAAAGCTCAAATTTGGGAGACATTTTTTGAAAAAGTGTTTTTAATTCAATTCTCGACAATTTAGGCTTGTTATTTTTCAAAAATGCACTAGTTTATAAAGTGCCTAAACTTTGGGTCTCTCAGGACGCATTTTCGGCTGAGTTTGACGTTCTGTTTGCTTAAGTCTTGCATTGATTGCTCTAAGATGCATTATCAAATGAGACTGATGTCTTTTGAGCATGCACTTTCATATTTTTGGGTGCTCAATATTTTGGGGAGGTGTGATTTCTTTTCACAACTTGCAAATCTTTGCTTTCATTCTCCTTTTTGCATAATTTCCCAACTTGCAATCAACACAACTTCACCTAAATTCAACTTAAAATGGATTATTTTCAACATAAACTCCTAACACCCTTCAACTATCATGAATGTAAGGTTAAAATGTCAATCATTCTTAGAATCAAAGGGTTGTATAGGATCACCATGGGTACTGAAGTAGAACCCAACAGTGATGCTGAAAAGGTCAAGAGTTACAACTGTAGTGATGAAGCCTATGGATTATTGAGCTTGTCTATGTTTCCAAAACTTTTCTTCCATTTAGAAACCTCCAAGACTCCCAAATACATATGGGACACCTTAGAAATCTTATTTGGGAAGCTTGATGAGATGAGAGGACATGAGCTTGAAAATGAACTCATAAGTCTAAGTCCTAGCATCTTTGACACCCTACAGGGCTTCTTCACTAAGTTTAAGGCCCTTATATTGTAATTGAAAGAATGTGAGATAGAGAAGAAAGATGATCAACTCATCCTTTGTATTCTCACAAAGATAGGTCCAACCTATTTAGTCTTTGTCTCCACTTTCCATGCCACAAAAAGTGCCCTTGGCACTACATGGAAAATGCCTTCTTTGGATTCATTCATTACTGACTTGACTAGGGAGAAAGATAAGCTAATTCAAATAGGCACAATTAATTATACTCAAGCCCAAGATTTTATAGCTGGAAATGGTAAGGATAAGACTTCAAAAAAAGAGAAGAAGAAAAAGAATAAGGAGCAGGAGAAGAAGAAAGAAAACAATCCTGCCAAAAACAACACTGAGTCTTCCTCCTCCAATGCTAAAACTAAGAAGGAGAAAGTTAAGTGTGTCTATATTAAAAATATAGGGCATGATGAACACAAATGCATGAAGAAAAAGATAGATCACCTAACTCATCTTCTAGAGAAGTAAAACATAGGTGTTCTTGAGTCCATCAAGCAGAATTCATTTACCAAGATTCTACCAAGGCAAAAGGCAAGGGTAAGGAGAAAGAAAAGGGAAAGGCTCTTGTAGCTACTATAGCTTCTACATCATCATGGGTCATTGATTTGGGTGCTTCTCACCACATGGGCTCTTCACTAATTGAGTTTTCATCTTTAGAGCCTTGTAGCATGACTTTAATTAATTTGGGTGATGACACATCAGTTTCTATTGTAGGGAGAGGGTCAGTTGAAATGGAAGGAGGAACATTCAATAATGTTCTAAGTGTTCCTTCTCTTTCAACCAATCTCCTATCAATGTACCAAATCACTCACATTGGTCAGGGCATGAGAGTTGAGTTTTCACCAGATTCAGTGGCTATCAGGGAGTTGCATAGTGATACTATAGTGGCAGTGGGTAGGGGCAGATCACCAAACAAGGTTATACACCTTCTCACATTTTGCATCAAATTCTTCTCCAATATCATTGCTGGCTCATTTAGATGAAGCTAGAAAATTGTGGCATGAGTGGTTTGGCCTCCTTAACTATCGTTACCTTGAACAACTTTGTAAAAATGACATGGTCATTGGCTTGCCTCGTGTCCAATTCACAAAAAGAATTTGCGAGGGGTGATCCTTTGGGAAGCTTCTTGAAGCAAAATTTGAAAAAGGCAAAGCTTGGAGGGCTTCAGAACCTTTGGAGTTAGTCCATAGTGATGTTTCGAGACCCTTTCCCAAACCATATTTCATAAGGACCAAGTACATCCTCACTTTTATTGATGATTTCTCTAGGTACACTTGGATATATTTTCTCAAACAAAAGTCTGAAGTGTTTGAAAATTTTCTAGACTTCAAGGCTCTTGTTGAAAAACAAAGTGAGAAATCCATCAAGGTTCTTCGAAATGATAATGGAGGGGAGTATGTCAGCAATAGGTTTGAGCAGTTTTGCACCACAAAGGGGATTGATTTGCAATGCACAATCACTTACAATCCTTCACAGAATGGGGTTGCAGAATGTAAAAATAGGTTCTTGAAAGAGATGGGTAGTTGTATGATTCACTCCAAATCCTTAGCACCACAGTAATGGGCTGAAGCCATCAATTGTATTTGCTACATTCAAAATAGGGTTCCTCACAAAGCTTTGAAAGGGATAACAACCTTTGAAGCTTGGCATAAAAAGAAACATGATGTTGAGCACCTTAGGGTTTTCAGATCCCTAGCCATGGCCCACATTCTGAAGAATAAATGCAAAGCTATGGAATGTTAATCCAAGCCTTGCATATTTGTAGGATATCTAGATGGTATTAAGGGGTATCACCTTCTAGATCCAGTCACTCATGAGTTGTTCATTGAGAGAAGTGTCCATTTTCAAGAGAGTCATAGAGACTCAACACTTGATACTTTTTATCCCTCATCAAATATACATCTTCATGATGATTCCTCATCAAATTCAGATCAACGACAACAAGTTTTTGAGCTAGAGACATCTTATTCTTTGAGTTTAGATAGTGAGGATAGTGATGTAATGACATCCACCTCTAGTCAGTTAGAGGATGAGGAGTTAGCACTTGACTCACCCACTTTTGGGCCACTTTGGGCCAGACAGACACTTGAGAGTGTTGGCACTTGGGCAGGAGATCCTATAGATGAAAGACATACTAGGGGGGATTTTCAGAGAGATCCACATGCCTTCTTTACTTTAGTTTCAGATCCACAGACTTTTCGAGAGGCATCTGGGGTACCTAAGTGGGATAGTGCTATGGAGGAATTATATTCTTCCTTAATAACAAATCACACTTGGGATTTGACTTCACTTCCTAAGGGAAGAAAGATGGTCGATGTAGGTGGATATATCAGACCAAGTTTGTAGCAGATGGGTCAGTGGATAAGTATAAGGCATAATTGGTCGCCAACGGTTTCTCACAGGGGGCAAGCATTGACTACTCAGAGACCTTTGCACCCATTACAAAGATGACTTCTATCTGACTCACCTTGGCTATTTCTGTAGCACATGGATGGGATGTGCACCAAATGGATGTGAAGAGTGCCTTTATTCATAGAGACCTTGATGAGGAGATCTACATGGAACAGTTGCCGGGATTTATTTAGGATTCTTCCTTAGTATGCAGACATAGGAAATCTATCTATGGTTTCAAACACGCCCCTCAGGCTTGGTATGCCAAGATGGATTCCTTCCTTCTCACAGTGGGTTTCACTAGGTTCCATTCTGACCCCAATGTCTACATCTTATGGTAGGATGATTCGCTCCTAGTTTTGGCTCTATATGTTGATGAACTTTTGATCACCAGGAGTTCTTCATCAGCTATTGCAGTGGTGAAGGCATCTCTTCAAGATATATTTGACATGATAGACTTGGTTTTGTTGCACTACTTCTTTGGCATCGAGATCTCACAATCAAATTTAGGGATTTCTCTTGCACAGCCTGAGTATGCTCTTGACTTATTGGCTCAATTTCACATGGCTGATTGCAAGCCATCCTCGACTCCCTTTCTATCAGGAGTCAAGATTGAGGCTGACTATTCTTCACCATTGGTCGATGCCACTCAGTATCGACAACTTGTTGGTAGTCTCATCTACTTGACTCACACCAGGCCTGACATATCATATATAGTGGGACTTGTCTCTAGATTCATGCAAGAACCTCATGAGCTACATTAGAAAGCAGCTAAGAGGATCTTGCATTACATATAGGGTTCACATAGATATGAGATTCATTACATATTTAGTATAGAGGTTGACTTGGTTATATATACAGATTCAGATTGGGCTGGCAATTCATAGACTCACAAGTCTACTTTTGGTTACTATTTCTCTCTAGGTTTTGGTCTTATCAGTTGGTCTAGCAAGAAGCAGAATGCTATTGTTATATCATCCATAGAGGTAGAGTACAAGGGAGCTGTTAATGCAACTACTAAGGCAATTTGGATTTAAGGGATACTTTATGAGTCTGGCATTCCTATCAGGCAGCCCACCATCATTTATTATGACAACCAGATTACCATTAAGATTTGTAGGAATCTAGTTCAGCACCAGTAAACCAAGCACATTGAGATTCACATACATTTCATTCAAGAGGTTATTCATAGTCAGGTCATTGACTTGATATTTTGCCAGTCTTCAGAGCAAGTTGCAGACATCTTCACCAAACCTTTCACTAAGAGCAAGTTCATTCATCTATGAGCTCTTCTTGAGGTGTGGTCCACATCTACAGTAGCATCATCTTCGGGGGGACACACTAGCCTCTTCATTTCTTTTATATCTCTCTTTTGTGGGGGGGGGGGAGATTTTTTCCTATGGGTTTTCTCCTTTTCTCTATCTTATGGGAGATTGCATTTGTACATGGGTACCTCATCAGGCCTAGTTACCAGGACCCATTTTATATTTCCACACTACCCACCTAAGCTGCACTTATGGGGGGGCGAATTAGTGTAGGTTTTTATTTTTCCCTATTTTTTAATTAGGGAAATTGTATTTCTTGTGCTTACATGGAGTTTTCCTACATTTGTGGGATAGTCTAGCTTATGTGGATATGTGTGTCATAGATGTGTCATGGGTGTCTTAAGAATGTCATAAGTAACTCCCTTGATGGGAGTTACTTCTTTATTCTTATCACCTTGTCACCACCTTTCATGGAGGAGTTATAGTCTATTCTTGGGGTGCCTTGGCCACCTTTTGTGGTGGAGTTACTTTCGTGCTCTCCTATATGTATTCTTCACTTTAGCCATCTCATGTTAATCTAATTTTAGTTTTCTCCATTTTGTCTTGTGCAATTTAGCTTCTTGTATAATTTCAAATTGCTTTAGCATCTATGTGGTGTACACTTGCTTCATCTCATGTGATCACGTCGCCATTGCATTCGCATTATCCAAATTTTGGCAACAACTCCGATAATGTTTTGGTATAAATATAGCTTTATCTCATACATACATTTATAAATTGGATTGATTTTATAAATAAATTGATTAACAACTCTTCTCAGGTATTTTGAAAATGTCTAGGCTAAAAAATTATACATCAATGGCTTTCAAATGTGGAGACTATGTTTAACTCATAAATAATGTTAAGTTTGTTGGTGAATTAATAATACACAAAGGGGAAGTCTAGATGCTAAATATCTAGAACCCATAAATCTCACTTCCACATGCGATAATGAGGAAATACCTGTTGAATTTGTAACTATTAATGACACTAAAGATTTTTATTTGATTTTACCACTTACATTTCCTGTAGGTTTTATTGATAATTTGGGAGATTTAATTTATAGTTTTACTATATGGAGCACAATAATGATGCAACACGTCACATACAAGTTTTGTATAGATAATGACATGGAAAAAAGACAAAATAATTTGAGTTGAGTTAAGCATATAAAACCATTGCAACAAGAAAAGCCTTGATTGGATTCATTTTTTTATATATCGATGATCCTATCACATTTGAAATACTAATAAAAGTTTTTATTTGTAAAAGGGTACATTTTTTGCACAAATGTACAATTCTTACAAATGATGAAAAAAAGCTTTTGGTTATGTTGAAATTACATAACCATGGGAGATTTTTGGTTACATTCCTATCCTAATGTTAGAAAATGAATTGGTAATTTACATAAGGAAAGTTATAAAACATTTTGAGACTTGCAGTATAGAGGTAACTAAAGTATCTATCATTAGATGGCCTTCCAACAAAATAGTGGACATTGAGACTTGTAGAGAAATCAATTTAAAATACATGAAACTAAAAGAGAATGACATTGAATTTTTTTTGAATGTAGTGGATAATTAAGTCATTATTTTCCTAATATTTATAGTGAAAAGGAATATAAAAAAACTAAATTATGCCTTAAAATATTCAGGCTGAAAAATAAATTAGCCAAACACTTCACTCAACCAAGTGGAGTTCGATGCAAGCATAGATAGTAAGATTTAAAAAATGTATGAAGATAAATGTTTCACCAAAAAATGATTTTATTTAGAATTTTAATTTGAGATTATAAAATATACAAAGGTAAATTTTATTGATTCAACCATAATGGATAGGAGGCAACATGTATTGGATGCCCTTTCTGTCAGTTTGTTTAGGAAAAATAAAAATAAAACTAGCATTGATGTTTAGGGTACAAACATCTATTTGGAAGCTTGGATTAAAATATATGGATTCAAGAGAAGTATATTTTTTTACATTCAAAATTTTCATAAAAATCGGGAATGAAATGCATTCCATCTAAGAAGATTTTGACAAAATCCACAAAAGAAGACAATGGAAACTAAAGACTTGATGGACCAATTGGTGGATGATTTTGTAGATGTTTATCTATGACATTCATGCTAGGTAGATATAGATGGATCATGAGAAAATGTTCAACATCTTCTATAATATTTCTCTCAATAATTTATGAGGTGCCACATAAATTTACAACTAGCAGATATGAAATACGAGCCAATATCCCAACCAAAATTCAATAACATGTGGACGACTAATTTTCATAATGTGACCATTAACACATCTGATGACTTAACTAGGTGTAAAACATGCATCTTGTTGACTCAACAAAAACTCTCTAGGTCACTCTTTTGAAATTAGGAAGAGCATATCCATCGAAAATTTGTGATACATTCAAATTAAATAGTTTCTACAAGATAAATGTATTACACACATAAATGAATGTTAGAGAAATACCCTGAAGAAAACATGAATATTATTCATGATAATGTGGCATGTCAAAAAACATTTGTGCCAATGATTGTGACAAAAAACAAAGTAGTTACCAATAAAATATTAGAGTTGTCAATGGCATGGATTATAACACATAGTCATGGTGTAGGTAGATATGGGCATTTTTTTACCATAGATTTTTGGAGGATCTAACTTTAATATAAACTCATTGAATAAGTGATTTATGGATATAGAAACAATAATGCTAGATACTTATGGATATTTACTAAATAAACCTAGATCTTCAAAATATCCATTGTATGATTCTCTTTTTTTATAACAACTTCTACCCTGAATGCAAGAAATACAAATAAGAAGCACAATCAATTGGTGCCTTCAATAAACTTCCTTCTCTGTTATAACTTCAACTGTATAACTACTGTGGGGATAATAAGAATAGGTACTTTCATCCATAATTACATTTTAAAAATGTCAAACCTTATATGGAACTAATGTTACATTCACAAATTCATAAATTCATGTCTTTTTATATAAGTATGTGTTGCAATATTTATCTCTCATTATCTACACAGGTGTTTTTCTCAATGTCGATATGATGTATGGAAATATGTGACAGTAATGACACATTTGGAAATATGTTTGAATGTATAAAGAGAAAAGATTTATAGAGTGTGGCAAAGATGATATCCACTTATAGGATGTGTGAAAATACATGAAACTTCATACCATATTTTATTAAAGAGGTAGTGTATTTCAAAGAGTAAGTTAATAATTACCAGCTAAAGGGAAGAAAAAAATAGTAGGCCTTAAAAAAGGTCAATACTTTCTTCTATGCATGGAGCAAGGTCAGCCCATTATGAGTTGTAAAAACTATATAAGAGATATAAATTGGTCCCCCATTGATTACATTATGGGGAACAAAAGAAAATTGTGAGAAAAATGTTCTAGAAGGTAATCTGATAAAAATATATTTCAAAGACATGAAAAATAGAGAAATGTCTCAATATGTCATTTTCGTAAAAGACTCAGATAGAAGTAGAAAAAAGAGTGAAAATGAAATTGAACATAACTTGAATAAGTATGTACACCAATTCAATGAATTTGGTTTGATTAGAAATATGAAGTGTAAGGATATTGCATATTAATTAGAAAACATCCATGACATAATGAAATAAGACATGTTCCTTTTTGAAGTTGAGTGTAAAAGAGACTTTTAGCATAGAAATCACCATGACATACCCCTAAATAGAGATTTGAACAAAATGGTTCATGATATGACCCTTTATTTTGGAATGGCATCTACAAATACATCTACTGGTCCAAGAAGTAAAAGAAGAAAAATTAGATTTGATCAAGCTCAAGATATCCAAATTAGAGATATGTTAGTTTTTAGACCTGATGATTCTATAGGAGTGGACTAAAAAATATGGGTTGCTAGAGATAAAATAAATATTTAGATACTATAAAAAATGGAGATATAGAGAAAAGAGTCAATGTAGTTTGGTTCATCCCAGTTCATGCAGGGAAAGAAGATGCAAAAGAAGTACAAATTTAGTTAGGCTGCTTGGACAAGAAATAGAATCCAAACCTAACTAAAACATATTCACCATCTATCCTCATATATAATATCATATATGTTGGGAACCCAAATAAAAATTGCAGAGGTCATACACTTGTTATCACTAATTTTTTGAAAGGTATTGCAACAAACTATTTGAATGCATCACCCCACTAGGAATTACCAAAAATAGTGATAAAATGATTGGTAAATTTAAAATGGCATTTCCTTAATTTTGGAATGAATAATATGAATTTTCTTTATCAAAATTTGGTCCATTTTTTTAGAATGTTTAATGTTTTATTATTATTTTTATTTCAAGTGGCACTTTGCAATTTGGGTCTTGGAAAATACACTTTAGAATCTGAGTTTTAGATTTTCTACTATGAGATTTCATTATTTCAGTAACTATGCATCTATTTAATAGCATTTGACTGTTGACAAGTTCACTTTTCATTTTTTTATTTGAAATGGTCTTTGGATTTTGCATATTCGAAATAGCCAGATCATATTTTATGAATCATTACATCCTCTTCAACTTTTTAGTTTTTTCAAATTAATATTCGCATTTTACATCATTCAAAATGCTCTTCAAATAATGGTCTTCATAATTTTCACATCATAATTTACTCTTTGGATTTTTTGCATTATAAAATACACTTCGTCATTCATGTGTATATAAAAAGGTCTTCAAGGTTTACACCTTGATTGTCCCACTTGCACATCAATATTTTTTATTCGGCATTTGTGTATCAATAAATGTTATTTGTTTTTTTATTTTTTTAGATTGCACTTAATGCAAGCACCTGAGATTGTGCTACATGACACAATCTGGGTGACTCGACTATGCAGAAGGACGACCATCCCAAACAAAAATCTTGAACAATGAGAGCACTTGAGTTTGTAACATGCATCATAATCTTGGTAACTATACTTTGTGGGAGATTACATTAATAATATAATAATAGAACACTAGTGGTCCAGATGTGGCATATACATAAATATGAGATAAAATTTGAAGGTCATGAGGATATCACCCAAATTAGATTAACTAGATAGTTTATGATCCAATCAATTGCTGACATGTGGCATCCCAATCATCCCAAATGTTTTAAATCACATATCACCTAATCTCTTGATTGATGTATGAATTATTTTTCCTTAATAAATAAACCACCAAGGCTTATTATCTATAAGTACATGGTCTATTAACAAGCTTGAATGGCCACATAATTAGGACTTATAGTAAATATATCATATAGATGTGAATTATTTATAATAACTCCAAGTAATTCTTGATGAATTCCAATTTATTTATGATAGTTTTAAACTACGAATTATTTTTGACCATTTCAAATAATTTGTACTTATTACAAGTACATTAGATAGATGTGACTTATTTGTAAAAAATCCAACTTACTATTGATATAATGCAATTTAATCTTGGTAAAATCTAATTTATTTATGAAATTTTTCAAAAATTTGCACTTTTGATAACTCCATATTATCTAAAATAGTCCATTAATTTATTTTGTGTGACAACCTTCTAAATTTTATCAACAACATTCACTAATAAGGATATCTTATAAATAGTGACAAGGATTAATTCCTTGTTAAGTGTGATATTAAATATGTTTTACATACTTTTTATTATTTTTTATTATTATGATTTTTTAAATCTTAAAACTATGAAGCATTTGTTTGGGTAAATTATATATCAGGTTAATCTATGAATTCTTACATACACATTACAATTCATTAAAAAAATTAATGGCATCTTATACAACATAACAATATCTATACAACATAATTACCACCATGAGAAAATGTATCAATAGTCATTGTTTAAATTTATTGACCTATCACCTTTTCTATTTGTCACTTGACCATGAAAAAATTATGATTTATGCATGCTTTCAATAAAACAACAAACTTGATCTCATTGATTATGCTTTTACATACAAACAATTTATTTATATGAGACTAGTATTTTGTGAATGCCAATGTTTAGGTGGGTTGATAACACCATTCATTATAAAAATACACAAATGTGACTTTATACACTATAACAGTTACTGTACATGTCCTCAATAGACATTCGGATGATCATATAGTCTAATGTTAGTTTAAGATATTCCTTAAAGTTAATGTCAATTAAAAATATTCAAGAACCATAAAATAAACCCAGAAAATAAATTTTAAGTTATTTTTCACCAATAAATTATAAAAACATATTAAAAGAAAAAACAAAAATATTATACAAATATAATTCTAAATATTTATATGTGGTTTTTTTATTGAAAGATAAAGTGATAAATGTAAAGCATATACTTTCAAAAGATATATGTTCAAAATCTTATCTATTTTGGTAGGTATAATTGTATTAACCCCCACATACAAACTAAATTTTATGTATGTATGACCATAGATTCATTTTTCAACTATAAAATTCAACCAATTTTTTAGACTATATTAAATAAGATGAAATTTACGTAAAAAATCTTAAATGATTATAATAAATATTTAAACTATGCTCAATATTTATTTAGTTTATTATAAATTATACTTTACAAATATTAAAAAATGATAATAAATATATAAACTATTTTAAATATCTCTTTCTTCTATTATAAACTATATTTACATTTGAAAGATAACATGGAATTAATAACTATCACTAACAATTATTTTAATAGGTATAATCAACTGTCAAATTTAATATATCCAGTCCCATAAATTTAATTTGTAGTTTAGTAGTTAACTATCATCTTTCTCACTTAATTAATCTAAATCTAGATTTGCATAATAGTTTTGTTTAAATTTATTCTACAAATTTAATCACCATGAAAATGATTTAATATTTGAACTTTGTATATATTAAAAAAATAATTAAATTGATTTGTGGGTACTATTATTACATATTAAATGATTAGAAAATATTATGAAGTGTGTAGGTGACAAGATAATAACATATTTGGTGGGAAGAAAATAATTGGGTGATGATGGGCTCTGTTAGGGTTAATGGAAAATGTAGGAATGGAGTATTATCACTAGAAGTGACAATGACTATGTGGGAGGAGAGACACCTACCTATATATTTTAACTAAAAGGTTTTTGAGGAGAAAGTAGTTGTGACTGATGCACTGAACTAAAGGAAGGTTCTATGCAAATCAATTTAGGATATGAAAGGGAGTTGTAGGGATAGGATGTTTTAGGGTGATATATACATGGCATTGGAGAATAGAGATTGCATATCAGTGATGGTGGTGATTGAGTGGATAAAGATCCATATTTATAGTTACTTATATCCCAAGGATACCAAGAAGGGATCGGGTAGGACTTTCATGCTAGAGAAGATAAACATAAGGTGTAAACCAAATCTAAATGGGAAGGAAAATTTCAAGATGATGTAACATGAGGTTGAGATATAATTGATAGAGTCCTAAGGATGGTCAAAAAAATTTTATCATTATAAATGGATCAAAAAGGACATGGTAATGCATTAACTATGCTAATAGAGGATGGTGGTGAAGTGTTTGATAAAATGTCTTCAAATAAAAATCCTTCAATGGAGCACCTAGAATACCAACTAATAGTATGCTCCTTATCAGGGTTTACAAGTTACATTTGCGTTAAGTGGATTGATGATATAATAGATATAAAATAGATGCTAAAGGTATCTTTCGATATTCTATTTAATTTTTGGATCTTAGTTTATTAGGGTAATGAATTGTATAATTTATTCCACTATCTTATTATTCATTAGGAAAAGACTTGGTTATTTTTATGACTTCTATATTTTAGGGAGGGATGGATATTTCAAAGTATTCCTCTAACCCCAAACTATCATCATTAAAATATGGAGTAAGAAAAATTTCCCCCATTCCAAATCTAGCAAAAAGATCTCCTCCTCCTCCTCAAGTCTACATTGTTGATGAATTGAAGGAAGTTCCTTCTGTGGAGATCTCAAATGAGGTAGTGGATGAATATTTTCATACTTTCATAGAAGATGGAGTAATTTATAGATTTAATGGTATTTGGCAATCTATGACAACTTTATATAAATGGGTTGATGAGACATGGTCGATCCATTATGAAAGTTATTTGTGTTTAAAGGATTTTTTACTATCCATTTCCATGATCAGCAAGACTATCAAAAATGCCTCTCATAACTCCCCTAGTTTTGGTACACCATAATCTTGTTCATCACTCACTGGTTTTTAGATTTCAACCCTCTCACGTGTTTAGTCACTAAGATGCTAGTTTGGGTTCATATCCTTAGTTTGCCCTTGCATTTTTAGCATGATAACAAAGAAATTGTGAATGCTTTGTGGTAATTCTTAATAAATGATAATGAGTGGTATATTATAGACTTATGCACTTATACCTTAATTTGTGTTTAGATTGATTTAAGTAAAGGGGTTGTAGATAAAAACATTATAAAATATGTTAAAACAAAGCATATTCAAATTCTTGATTTTGAGAATATTGTTTTTATATGCCACAATTACAAAATATGAGGTCATATACATGCCTCTTATACTTAGAGGTATTCACAAATGATGAAAAAGAAGGGATAAAAGTCTAAAATGAAAAAATGGAGTGTGCCAGATCTGTTGCTAATGGTGGAAGATTGTTTTGAGGACCTAGAAAGGCAAGATGACACAGAATTAGAAGATATAAATAGAGGAGAAAAAACTTCTTCTACTAATGAAAAAATTCCCATTAAAGAGATGAAAAAAAATTCTCATATTTCCCCTTTGAATCAGCCAGTCAAGTGAATGAAAAGAGGACATAAGTCTGAAAGCTTAGATGTAAAAAGGACTTGCATAAAAATAAAACTTTGGAAATATAGAATCTATATAAACAATTAGTTATTGTGAATGTAGAGCAACAAATTTGGTAGGAGGTAGAAAAGAAAAAAGTTCAAAAATACAAGATAACGAATCTGTTACATTACTATCCCACAAGTTGATGTTTTTTACTAGATTTTGGGTAGTAGGTAGTTTTCTTGAATGTTTTCTTTTAGCTTTATGGCTATTTCTGGTTTTTGTTTCTCTTGGACCATGGCATTTTTAGGCTAGTTTATCAAAAAAAAATCAGTATGAATAAAGGGCAAGGGTTCCATCAAAACCATACTTATCTTAAAAAAGGAAAAAACATTTTTATATAGACATATTATAAACAAAACATATTCATACTAAATAAAGTACTATAATAAAATAAGGACATACAAGAAATACATATATTAGACGAACATGAGATATATGCAAATATATAAAATTTATATTGAAACATAAATGACATTGAAAGATGTGAATCATATATAATATAGAATTTTATGATATCAAACCATTAGAGATTTATTTTACTTTGCTTGCATCTATGAAGATTCTAGAGGTGGCTAGAGAGAGACATATATAAAGAGATATGAATTAAAATCATTAAATTTTATCTATATACATAGCTATGAACATGATATTTCAAAAATATTTTTAATGTTTTAAAACATTAAAACATGAAAAAACTTAAATATGAGTTGGTGGTGGCACAAATATAGCATGAAGTGAGGTGATAGGAAAGATTAAATGGTTTGCTAACTTAGAATCCATGTCTACCAACACTGCCACTTAATATTTACTTTTATAATTAATAACTATGCCTATTATTGACCAAAAATGATCAAACACATTATTTGAAAGTTGTTTTGGAAGAATGTTTACCAATTTTTCTTCACATTTTTAAAACTCAATAAATATTTCCCTGTTGTCCACCAATTCATGAATAAAATGATATCTAATGGTAATGTTATTGATATGTTTATGATGAACATGTTTTTTAAAAAATAAAATTGTTGAATTGTTATCATATTATATATTGATAGCTTTTTATTAGTATTTTTCAAATTTGAAAAAATCATTTGTATCTAAATGGCTTGATAGGATGTTAATTTAGCTACAACATATTTTGCTTCAAGTATTAAAAGTGTGATAATAAGAGGCTTTTTAAAATCACATGAGATATCACCTTATATGAGATGAAATTAATAGACAAAAGTGTTTTTCCTATCATCCATGCTACCTCTGGAATCACTATATGTATAACCAATCAATATAAAACTTTCAAAATATGTATACAAAATATCAAAATCATTAGTACCTGAAATATACCTCAATATTATTTTTAAGCTTTCAAATGTGGTTATTTTGGCATTTACATGAATCTTGAGATAATAATAACACCATATATGATGTTCAACCTTATGGTGGTTAGATACATAAAGCTACCCACTAGTCTTTTGAATAAGGTTGGATCAATAGTTGAACTTTTTTCTTCTTTTCTAAGCTTTAAACACATTGCTACAAGTGTTAGAGATAGTTTCATATTCATCATATTAAACCTATTAAAAAATTATTTTGGCATACTTACTATGAATTATTAAAATACATTGCTTCAATTTACTCATCTCTATACCAAGAAAGTATCTCATCATTCCAAAAATAGTCATATCAAATTTCGATTTCATCACTATCTTAAGATATTCAATTCAAAAGTTACAACTAAAGATCAAGTCATGCACATAAAATTAAACTATAAAAATATGTCCATAATTTATCTTAAAATACAAATTTAGTTCATTTCAACACTTTTTAAACCCATTCTTTATAAACTAAGAGTCAAATCTACTATACCAAGCTCTAGGAGCTTGCTTCAATCCATACTAGGCAATTTTTAGATTGTAGACCTTGTTATCTTATCCCAAAACATAATATTGAGGTGGATGTTGTACATCAACATTTTATTATAAAATATATTTTAGGAATGTTGATCTAACATCCATTTGATAATACTTAAAGTTATTTTTAATAACAATGGACAACAACATTATCACATTGTCTAATCTATCCACTGGGAAAATGTTTTATTGTAATATATCTTGAGAAGTTTTGTGAATCCATAAACCTCTAATTTGGCTTCATGTTTCTTAATTTTACCATAAAAATTAAACTTATTAGTATAAATCCATTTCACATTAATTACATCCTTTCCTTCAGAAAGCTCAACAGGATCCCATGTTTGATTTTATTCTATTAATTGAATTTCTTCATCCATAGTTACAATCTAATTTCCATAATTTATTGCATCCTCAAAATATATTGGATCATATTATGATATAAATGTAAAGTCAAAATGTAAATCAACATTTATAGCGGCTTGAAACCCATCATAAATCTACCACAAACTACTTGTCTTCTTTGAATTATCTCTAAAATGAGATCTTAGTGATGCAAGAGTTCCTTCAGATGATTCACTATTGTTAATGATTATTGGAATACATAGAGTTAGAGTTATAGATGCCTAAGAAGGCATCATTGGAACATCCACTTGTGGAGTATAATTAACATTTTCAACATCATTATCTTCATTATCATTTGGACGAATATCTATAATTTTAGTGCTTTTATCTATACTTCCATTCCATGTTTCTTCGTCAACGAATTCTACATCTCTTTTGATAATTGTTCTTTTTTGTGACCAGATTTTATAACTTATATTGTTTATATTGTTCATTATACCCAAAAAATATGTAGTTATCACCTCTATCATCTAATTTATTTCTAATTTAATGAGGCATGAATGGGTATGTTACACATCCAAAGACTCTTTAAGTGTGAGACATTAGCTTCTTTTCGCTTTAATATTCCTATGATATTTATTTATTAATGATTTTTTTGGACACATATTCAATATGTATACTATAAATGAAACAAATTCAGCCAAAAAATCATTTGGTAGATGCTTTGGGTTTATCATGCTTTGGCCCATTTCCATTATTTTTATATTTTTCCTTTAGGCTACACTATTATGTTAAGGTGTATATCTAGTTATAAAATATTTCTTAATCCCATTGCTTTTAAAAATTTTCAAAAATTCATTGGACATATATTCTCCTCTTTTGTCATATCTCAACAACCTAATATAGTTTCCACTTTATTTATCAACATTGTCATTAAACTCCTTGAAAATAGTAAGGATATTTGATTTATGTTTCAATAAATACACCATGTTTTTCAGATAAAATTAGTAATGAATGTTAGGAAATATATAATTTTGTGAATTGATGGTGTTTGATTTATTCCACAAAGATCTAAACGGACTATCTCAATTATTACTCTTCCTCTATAAGATTTTCCTACAAGATAGTTTTGTGTATGTTATTTCCCTAGTATGAAACTTTAACATGGTGTTTTGGGATACTCTATTGGTGTAAATTTTTTCACCATTTTATAATTATGTAGTAATTGTAAACCATTAAAGTTCAGATCAAGTTCCATAACTAGGATTCATTATTGTATGAGACATTAAAAGTTGCTTCAATAATTGTTTACAAAGTTTAAGGTTATAAAATCTCTTCAATTCAAAACTGAAGAGGAAAATTTTTATTTCTTGTCATTTGAACTTTTGAAATTAGTCTATTGATTGGTTTCTTATCCAAAATCACACACTCACCATTATAAAAAATATATTCTATGTATTTTTATCACTAGTTGACCTATGATTATAAGGTTGTGTTATAGTCTAGGAACATGATATACCTCGGGGATGTGTTTCTTCTTTCCTTGTTTTGTTGTAATATTGATTCATCTTTTCTCCATAATTTATAATAAGTTGTCATTCCCTAAATTCACTTCTAACTTCACTTAGTCATACATAATTATAAATAAATCCTTGCTTCCTATCATATGATTACTAAAATCTTTATCTCAAAATCATAAATTATTTGAGCTCTTTTGTGCCATTTTATAAGGTTTAATCATTAAGGTTTTATCACTATTATTTGATTAATTTTCTTTAGGAAGATTTACTTTATGTTTACTCATATCATATTGTTTCTTCCTACATTCAGATGCTAAATTACCAAATTAATCACAATAATGACATTGGATACTTGATTTGTCATACGTTTCCCCTTGATAATGACTATGAAAATAGACATTTCCTCTATCTCTTATGATCTTGGAAAATATATGCAGGTTTGATGTGGGTCTTCTATTATAAAACTAAGTAGTTTTTATTCCTTGTCTTGGTGAGAAACAACCTCTATCACTGTTGTAGGTTGATCTTCCTCTCACTTTACTAATTGAGAATTGAGCTTTAAACACACTTTTTACTCAAGATGCTCTTTAATTATTTAAGGGTAAGTGTATGGAATTAATGGGCCAAAAGGGGGTCTTAAGCAAACATGTTTTTTCTTGAAAAACAAATAACCTCAATTGATATGGTTTAATTGAGACACCTACATTCAAAATTTGAAGATGTCATGTGAATATGAATTATAGCATTTCAATTCGAGTTTATAAAATACTATTTTTTAAAATGGTCAAGTATAAGTATGTAAAATGTTAGAAATTAGAATAGGTAGTACTATTTTTTTGAAAAAACTAGTAGATATATTTTTGTGTGACCCATCATTTTTTCAACATAGTTTAGTTTCGTTTTGAACCCTTTGCTGGAAAGTTAGCTAAGATCATCTAGTTTAGAACCCACATTTTTAAAAATTAATTAATGATTTTTTTAAATTAATTTCTTAAATGTATAGACCCTAAAATAAGATCAATAACATATAGTCAACCATGCACTCCCTAACTACATTTAAAAATTAAAAAATAGTTTTTTTTTAATGTGTATAGAATTAGGACTAGCTTACAACCATACAATTTCTTTTTGGTTTGAATTGATGAATCAAAAGGTACATAAATAAATATGAACATGTATAGTTGTGGTATATAGTGTTATAATAAGACTTAATTTAAATAAATATAGATAAAAACCTTAAAAGTAATGAAAATATAAAATATATATTATATATTTAGGAAGAAGAGAGTGTAGTCAATATTGTAGTAATATTTTCAAAAATAAATTTGATAAAAATCATAGTGTTTAGAATGGAAAAAGTTGATTTTTTTTTGTTTTTAGTAAAGAACACACATTTGATTGTGTGTTTCTAGGTATGTGCCTAAGGCTCGGGAATCAAATTCATTCTTGAAGGTTCAGGCATGTGTTTGAAATTTGAAATATAAGTACCATGTACATGAAGGTAATGCATACACAAATTTACCACATAATCAATTTGTGTTGAAATGCATTTGATATTCATTTCACCATCCTATTGTTTTATTATAGTTTTTATATTAATTTTAATTCAAACATATAACTTATGGTTTAAGGTATAGATTATAGGGTTTAGAGTACAATCATGAAGCCAACTAAGGAAAATTTGAGCTGTTTAAACTTACTTATGACTATAGAATCTGATTTTGGGCACAATTATCCCTGAGATCATCATAAGTTAAGCCAATCAGTCAATTAGGTCAATATTTAAAGTGGTTTGAATTGAATTAGGCCATGTGAATGTAATTGTTACTATAAAGGATGTTAAGTGGGGTTAAATTTATTATTTTAAGGATTATGATTTATGATTTAAGGTTTAGGTATTAGGGTATAAGGACTAATCATGGATGCACGTGGGAATAATTAAGCTCTTTTAACCTATTTATGACTACAAAATATGATTTTAGGCTCAATTGTCCATGGGCAAGTCATTATAGATTAAGCTAATTAGTCAATTGGGGTAATGAGGGACTCAATTTGGTATAAATTGAGCCCTATGAACATAATTATTACTCTAAATGGTGCTAATTGAGGATAAATTTATTGGATTAGGTTCTAGTCATGAAGGCAATTAAGATGCTTAAACCTAGTTATGAGTACAAAAAGTAATTTTTGGCATAATTATCCACAACACGATCACAAATTGAGCTAATTGGGGTAACTAAGACAATAATTAATGTGTTTTGAATTGATTTGATCCTTAAGAACATAATTAAGTTGGGCTAAATCAAAAAATTTAAGGTAAATATGGTCTATAATTTAAGGTTTAGGGTTTAGGGTTTACGGCTTAAGGTTTAGGATATATATGGTTTAGGTTGTTGGATATAAGGTTTAATCATGAAGGAAATTAGGGCCTAATTTAACTCCTTTAACCTATTTGTGACTACATAAAGTGATTTTGGGCTCAATTGGCCCTCACGTCATCATATATTGAGCCATTTAGTCATTTGGGGTAATGAGTGATGTGATTTAGGCCAAATTGAGCCATGTGAACATAATTCTTACTCTAAAAAATATTAATTGAGGCTAAATCAATTGATTTATTGATTAGGGTTTAAAATTTATGGTTTAGAGTGGAAAATCATGAATGTAATTCAACTGAATGAACTAATTTTTGAGTATAGAAAGTGATTTTAGGCATAATTAGCCCCAATGCCATCAAAAATTGGTCCAATCAGTTAATTGAGTTGATAAATAATGTGATTTTCATTGAATTAAGACCTATGAAGATAATAAAATGAGGTTAAATCAAATGGTTTAAGGTAAATATGGTTTATAATTTAAGGTTTAGGGATTAGGGATTAAGGCTCAAGGTATATATGGTCTAGGTTTTAGGGTATAAGGTTTAATGATGAAGTCAATTAGGGATAAATTCATCTCCATTAACCTATTATTAACTATAAAATGTGATTTTGGGCTCAATTGGCCCCTAATGTCATAACACATTTAGCCAATTAATCAATTATAGAAATGAGTGATGTGATTTGGGCCAAATTGAGCCTTATTAACATATTTTTTCCTATAAATGATGTTAATTAAGGATACACTAATTGGTTTAGGATTTATGGCTGAAAATTTAGGGTTTAGGGTCTAATCATGAAGCCAATTGAGGATAATTTTAGCTGTTTGAACCTATTTATGACCACAAATTATATTTTTGGGTTCAATTAACCCCTATACCATTCCACATGGAGTGAAATAATTCATTGGGGTAGTTGGTGATGTGATTCAAACCAAATTGGGCTTGTGAACATAATTATTCATATAAGGAAGGGAATTGGGGCTCAAATGATTTGTTTAAGATTTTACAATTTATGGTTTAGGGTTTTTAGTGCTTTGGGTTAGGGATTTAGTATTAAGGGTATAAGGTTGAAAAGATCAAGGTTTTAGTGTTAAAGGTTTAGGTTATGGTTTTTTATTCATACATCAAAGATTAGGTACGTGGTAAGACCACATAAGTAGTTTGGATAGTGGTAAAAAATAAAATAAAAACATTTAGGTCAACATCCTTTTTTTGGATTGAGACTTATGTCCCTTGGGTGCTTTTCTCTATTATGTTATCTATATTACAGACCTATTTTTTACTAATTTGATGCAAGTCCCCACCCTTAAAATTAAAAAACATTATCTACTTATGGTTGACTAAAGACTACACATCTATTTTTTAATAATTTGATTGTTGTCCCCACTTGGCATTTTAGATCAGGCAGGTCTAATTTTTAATAATTGGATTGTTTTCCCCACCCTCAAAATTTGAAAACTCTGTGCAATCATGCATGATGGATTCTATAATATCAAAAACAAGAATTTAATGTGAAAAATGCCAGAGGAATTACAAGTGCATAGAGAAAATCAAAGATGGCTAATGAAAAAACTTCATGCATGTAAGTATATTATCTTTAATGAATTAAATGCCACAAAAAAATTATGAATTAAATAATGATATTATACCAAATTTTAAAATTACAATTCATAATTCTTTATAGTATATGAAATTATAATGCAAGTCCGTATTCAAATTTTACTATTTTTAATTTTGATGACGATGATAGAATGCATGATGATTTAAATTAAATGGAAAAACTGATTAGTGAAACAAAAAATCAAGAAAACACTATGGGAATAACATTGAAGTAAGAAACTAGTAGTGAAGAAAATAATATCGATACACCAAATCAATCAAATTCACCACTAAGAACACCTACTAATATTTTTAAAAAATACCCATGTATTTAAATGAAATTGATGGAAATATTTTGAAACCAATGCCTAAAAAATGTCTTTACACCATATGAGAAGAAAAGATGAATTTTTTTTTGTACTTTCACTTTCACAAATAAAATGAAACTTAAAGATACTAATTATTTGTTACATTGATGAAAGTGTATAAGATGAGACATACAATGAACACAATATGACTAAGAAAATATAATATTAATGTTGTAAATAAGATAATTATTGAAAATTTTCATAATGCATACTATCAAGTAGGTGTGAACATACATACCAAAGATGGAAACATTACCTGATGCATTATTACAGCTTCTATGGAATGTTGTCAAACAAATAATAAATGATTGATTAGACAAACAAGCCAATTATTGCACATAAACAACACAAACACTAATGAAAGTAATTGGTAGAAGTAGAATACTTGATTTTTTTTATTACAATGAATTATGGACATTCTCTGGTAGACTCCCATAGAAAAAAAATGGTTATACCCAATGCCCTAAAATATTTACTTGTAAAATTTTGGAAAGATAACACAAGGATATTTACTAATTTTAGAGATGTGAAAATAAATGTTGGCTCTCATAATCATGAACCACATTGTAAACATTTTTTGGATATGAATCACACACAATTTTACTCTAAATTTATTAAAAAATATCCACATAGTTATATTATTGAAAGATATTTTGAAATGGCCAAACCCTTCTATGTGAAAATAAATTACATACACACTACATGTCATTTTAGTTAACATGTTAAATTTTTGATTCATTATGATATTTTTTGTCATTTCATTGTACCTTGCATATTGATAAAAAATTTTAGGAGTGTGGAGTGGAATCCCCACCAAAAAAAAAAAAATGGAATTGATTCCATCTATTAATGACAAGATGGACAATTATTTTTTATAATAAGGAATGTTTGGATGGAACTTGTAACATTTATGTTGGATTTCCAAAATTGAAAAAATATACCCATGAGGAGAGTATACATAGAATTGGACAAAAATTAGTTTCTTTTAGTAAATATAAATCTATGAGATATCAATTAAAATATGTAAAGAATCCAAAATGTACGAGCTTGTTATATAACAAATACCTATTTCCAAATTTATGGACAAAGTTAGGGAGGAAATTGTATATGATTATACAAGGCACACGCATAAGGCTTTATGGGTAGATGAATACTTTAAATTAAGTGAGAACTCATTCCCACTTCGTACTATTATTCTAGTAGTTGAAATTATAGAGAATTATAAATTGAAACCATAAATAGAGGTTTAATCACAATACTACCATTTAATACAAGTTTCTCATTTTGTACATATAATAATCATGCATTCACCTGATAGTGTAGAGCATGATCAAAAAATATTAAGGGAGTACCACTTCTATGTCAATGATGATAAAACACATTCTTCAAAGTATGCATAAGGTTTATTTTAGAGGTTTTATGGAAAGTTGAGTGAAAGGAACATTAATTTAAATCAAAATTATATTTTGTCAGTTAACTTCATGTCATATGTTTAGAATGCACAAAATTCTACTAGTTAAGAAGGATGCATGTGACCATTGGTGTATAGCATATTTGGAATTTCAGTAAATCAGGCCACAAATAAGGGGAACATGATGGTTCAAGATCATGTGATAAAATATCACTTTCAAGAAAGGAATTAAAGTTTGAATAGGTCACTGATTTGATAAATGCAAAAGATAGTTAAATGGTGTAATGAAACTATGGGCCATGGTGCTCAACAAAATTCCACTATTCAAAGATATTTCTAGCTGATAGAGGATGAATAATTGCCAATGTATGTAGATTGTATGATAGTAACAATATCGAGTGAGTTGCACTTATTTCATAGCTCAAACACAAGTTATATGATGGTTCATATGAGGCACATGGAATGATTTTATTCTACATGCATTTATTTTTTTTAGAATGAGTGCGAGTCATAAGAATTGATGGATGAATGGAGTTATAGGCTTCTAGCTCTAATTGACACTTATCAGGTTCCACCAACATTACAACTTACAAAGCTAAAATTATCATGTGATTTTGACCATGTATTTGATCCATTGAAATTAGGTACCATCTATTTAACATGTGTTTCATTTACTAAATTTGGTAAATATATCAACTTGTCATGTTCATAAATCATGTTTTATTTTATGATATTGGGCATGTTTATATAGTTATTATATATAAGGATAACAAGGAGATAAAAAACTAATAGTTGTGTTAGTGTGTAGACAAAGAAAACAAATTGACTTCTATATTTATATATGTGGAAAACATTAACGATCTGATTGGGTCTATGGTAGTTACAATAACTTGGATTCGATGCTATGCTATCAAGACTTCAAGTGTATAGTTATTTAAAGACTACTAAGTACATATAAAGATACTTCATTTTTCAAATTTATTTCTTACAATAAATTTTTAGTTGCTCAAATATAAGGGTAGGCCATTAAAAATGACTCTATGAAAGGTTCATGATTCTAATAACTAATGAATTCTTGCTACTATAAAGAATAGAGCTGATCCTAGTGGTTCCTTAAATTAAAATACAAAGGTATATTGACTTTTCAAATACAAATATGTTTAATGTTGTCAAGTTTTATTTAGATTGAATTGTTATATATATATATATAACAATTCAATCATTTACATCAACCAAATCTTCTCTTAACTTTAAGACTATATAATTCTCTATTAATGGTTCTGACCTGAGGAAGGTGGAAGCTAACTTAGCACCACCAACCTACAAAAAACTATGATATTAATAAATTAATTATATATATATAAATCTTCTCTTATGTGTGACTGTGTGTGTGTGTGTGTGTGTGTGTGTGTGTGTGTGTGTGTGTGTGTGTGTGTGTGTGTGTGTGTGTGTGTGTGTGTGTGTGTGTGTGTGTGTATTTAAAATTAATTTATTAATATCATAGTTTTTTGTAGGTTGGTGGTGCCAAGTTAGCTTCCACCTTCCTCAGGTCGGCACCATTAATAGAGAATTATATAGTCTTAAAGATAAGAGAAGATTTGGTTGATGTAAATGATTGAATGTTTTAACTTTAATTTTATGTAGATGATTCTACCTTTATGTTCTTGGTGTCATTATTAAATAATCATCTTTCATCTATAGATAACTATTCTTGAGGCCAAAACGGGTGAATCATCTCCTAATCGGGTGTACTCGGATGCCAAGAAAGCTATATTTTAGGACTGATCATTGAATCCTTTGCCACAAGTTCATAAATTCATTAAAATTTGATATATTTTGGGTGAAACTATATGTATTCTACAAACATATGATGTTTCATTTGGTTTTTGTATATGACTTATGGATTTTGTTTTATGGTTGTCTAAAGTTTTCTTTAAAAACACTAGTTTTATCTTGTAAGGACAAGTATTATTAAATCCAAAATGCATGCTCTATATCGTAACTATGCAAAATAAAATGCTAAAAATATGTTGCTATAGGATATTACCCACCCAGGACATGGTAACAATGTTAGTTTTCGCCTATGAGCCCCTAGAGATAAAGATCTTGCATTGTGTCTTGCATCTTGCATCTTATGACAAATAGCCTTAAGGATAAAATAACTACTTCATCTCCTAATAGGGAATAATTAAATTATAATAATGAAATACTACATGTAAATCTTAATTGATGATGTGGCATTTATGTCATTTTTCATCCATGATCCCCTAGAGATATAGATATTACATTGTGGATTGAATGGTGAATCTAGGGACAAGTAGTCTTAATATCACAAAAAAGATCTATCTCCTAACCAAGTGTGATTATATGAAAATAATGTTTTTATAGAGGTTAATTTAGATCCTCAATGTGGTGGTGATGTTAGGTTTCACCCACAAATCGCTAGAGATAGAGATCTTGCACTATGGCTTGTATGTTGAAAATATTTCTTGTCAATGTTACTTGAGGCTATAATTATTGAAAAAAAATTATTCACATGGATTAAAAGGATATGGATATGGAAATACATGAAATTACACATGTTAATATGTTTTCAGTGATGTATTTTGAAGCAAAGGTCCTAAAAGTGAAAATGACTAGTGGAGGCAAATAACCTATCTCTTAACTACATGAAATTTACATTTTAGGACTGACCACTAAATCCTCTACCACATGTTCATTTATACTTTTCAATATGAGAACATCAGGGTGAAATTACATAACTTTAACATGCATTTGATATTTCTTTTGGTTTTTTTATATGAATTATGCTTTACATTTTACAGCTAACAAAAGTTACTATAAAAACACATATTTTGCCTTATAGGGACACGTGGTATTGAGGCTAAAATGGGTGCTCTCTCTCATAACCAAACATACTCAGATGCAAATAATATAATAATAGAGGGTAATCCCCTCCCATGATGTGGTGATGATGTCAATTTTCACCGATGATCCCCCAAAGATAAATATATTGCATTATGGCTCACATCTTGCATCTAGGGACAAGTGGCATTGAGGCCTAAATGGGTTATTCGTCTCCTAATTGGGTATAATCAGATACTAGGAATTTGGTACTAGAGGTTAATACATACTCCTAACATGGTGGTGATGTCATTTTTCATCCACAATCCCTCAAATATAGAGATATTGCATTGTGGCTTATATCTTGCATCTAGGGACAAGTGGTTTTGAAGTCAGAATGGGTGTTTTATCTCCTAACTATGTGTAATTTGAGGAAAAAAATGGATTAATATATGTTAATATACATAACTGACATTTTGGAGACATTATTTTTCAACAATGATCCCCTTGAGATAAATATCTCACTTTATGGCTTGCATTTTGATAATATTTCTTGTCGATGTTGCTCGAGGACAAAATTATTGCAAAAATGGTTGTCTATGTATATTAAAAGGTTTTTGATATGTTAACACATGTAAATTACACATACCAAGGTGTTTTATGTGATTATTTAAGAATATAGGTCCCAAAAGTGTCAATCTTTATTTTAGGTATATAACATGTCTCTTAACTACATGAAAGTTGAATTTTAATACTGATCACTAAATTATCTACCACAACTTCTTTGATGCCTTGAAATCCAATATACTTGAGGTAAAATTAAATGAATTCTATATAAAATTTATGGTTCTTTTGGTTCATGGATATTACTTATATTTTATGTTTCATAGATATCAAAATTTTGCCAAAAAATCTAATTTTGCCTTCTATGAAAATCTACTCTTGAGGCTAAAATGGGTGCTCGGTCTCCTAATCTAGGGACAAGTGGCCTTAAGGATAGAATTGATGATTTTTCTCCCATTTAGGAATAATAATATGATAGGAATGTGTAAATAGAAGTTAATACGCACCCCTGATGTGGTGGTGATGTTAATTTTCACCCACCATCCCCAAAAGATAAATATCTTATACTGTGGATTGCATTTGGCATCTAGGGATTAGTGTACTTGAGGCCAGAATATGTGTTATGTTTCCTAAACTAGTGTAATATTATTCTAATAATTGGGTCCTAAAGTTTAATCTACACCATTTACATGATGGTGAGGTCAATTTTCATCCATGATCCCTAAGAAATAAAGATATCATACTGTGGCTTGCATCTTGAGAACATTTCTTATCAATGTTCCTTGATGCCAAAATTATTGTAAAAATGGGTATCTACTTGGATTAAGAGGCCATATATATCATAATTAATGTAAATTTTATATCCCATCATGTTTTAAGTGATGTATTTCAAAGTGGAGGTCACAAAAGCAAAAATGTTTATTGGGGGTAAATAACCAGTCTCTTAACTAAATGAAAGTTATATTTTAGGAATGATCATTGAATCCTCTTCCATGAGTTCCTCGATGATTTAAAATCCAATATATTTACATTTAAATTATATGAATTAAACATACATGTGAATTTCATTTTAGTTCATGAATATAACTTATGGTTTTGAATTTACACATGTCCGAAGTTTTCCTAAAAAACACTAGTTTTGCCTTGTAGAAGATAAGTGGTCTTCAAGTTAGACTGGGTACTCCATCTCCCAACTAGGCATAATGGGATTACATTAATGTGGTCCTATAGGTTTATCCTTACCCTTGATGTGGTGGATATGTCATTTTTCACCCATGATCCTAGAGAGATAAAAATCTTGCACTATTTTTTGTATCTTGCATATAGGGAAATGTCATCTTGAGGGTAAAATAGGTGTTCCATATCCTAAATAGGTGTACTAGAATGCCAATAATGTGGTTATATGATTTATTATACATATTAGACATGGTGGTAATGTCAATTTTCATCCATGAGGTCTGTGAGATAAGAAAACAATTATTAACAATATACCATGGTGACAGGGTTTTGTGTATGAAGAAACTTTATTTTCTTGGAACTAAAAGGGATATTTCAATTATACTTATTCTATTAATATTTTAATTACCTAAATAAAGAGTAATAAATTCAATTTAATGATAAATTTCACTTGTTTTAAGGTCTAAGTAGTTTAAACCTTCAGGCAACCCTATTTTGTGCATTCATAGTCATTTACAGGCACTTTGAATAATATTCTTTTATTGAAGAATTAATAGTCCAAAAATATAAGTATAATAGTCTATAAGTATAAGGATAAGTATAATATTCCATTCATGCCTTGTGATCGACCTCACATGTAGTGAAAACAACCTTTACATTGAAGTATGTGCAAAAACAATTTATGCCCATCCTCATTAAACTTTATTAACCAAAGGTATTTCAATGTTTTTTCATGCCCTTCATTGAATTTATTTGACAAAAAAAAATTCATTTTGGAAATATGCCCCCGTATCAATTGGTTGATGATTGCATCAAAACTTCTACCTACATTTATCCTTGGTGCAACCTCAAGAGCTTCATGTGCATCCAAATATGACTTTGATGCATGAATTTTATTAAAGAGGTCCAAGATTTCTAAAATAAACCACATAATGGTTGGCCTCATCAAAAACAGCTATTAAAAAGAAACATACCATTTACAAATAGATATCTCATTGCCTTGCTATTTCTACATAATGAAACAACATAGAAAAAAATGGAAAAAAAGTTATAATTTTCTAAAGCAAATATCAAAACACATACTTATAATATATGATATATATAATGGATTTTTTGTACTTACAATCACATTAACTTTTATACTATATTATGTCTATTTAACAACAAACCAACCCAAACCATAACACAAAAATAGTTGTATCTACTTCAAAAAATATATTATATGATCACTGCAAGGTATATTTTTAATGCTCAAGAAAAGTTCAAGATATGCAATGATGTGAGCATGTTATATAATATATAATAAATTAAAACAAAATACCAAATATAAAATCAATGATAATACTTATAAAGTGAAAATTTGAACAATATATAATAACCATAAAATACATATACAAGTGTATAAAATGTGAGCACAAGTGATATAATATCCTAGTTAAATTTTGTATAGGCATACAATGGTAAAAAGATATAAATAAAACCATATAGACATATGAAAAAATGTCATAATATATGATCCTAATCATCAAAATGCGTCAGTCTATTTGCCTTGCTTGTAGAATCCTCTCCCTTAGATGCATTGCTCATAGCTGAAGGTGTCATATCTAGATGACTACGAGTCCTCCTATACTCAAAACTCACCTATAGAAATAATTATTCATATGCAAATATTTTCATTTAATTGACATGTACTAGATCAAGATACTTCAAAAATTAACATGTTTTTAAAATGATAAAAAATAATAATTAATAGTTGCACTTAGCAAAAGCTGGTAGTCATAGCCAATTTAGAATTAGCATTGAATAAGGTCAATGAGTAGTTCAAGTTGGTGAATGAGAGTGTGAAATGGAATACCAATATGAACTAGTGACATGCACATGATAACACAAAGGTTGTCTCCCTACACACACATACACACACATTCAAATTTAGCTCATAAAAATTTAATCCAACTAAACCATTGAAATGCAATACAAAAATTTATTATTTAAATTGTCAATTGTACCATGGCATACCTACTAATCATTTAAATAGGACCAAAACATATCATCAAAGGAGTTTGCATAGACAATTTTTTTTGTGTTAACTATTTGCATAGGTATAAAGGATAATTTAAAAAAGACACATCCATATTTACACATTAATATTATAATAATTCTTAGGTACCTCAATTAGTTGCTTTAAAGATGAAATCGTAGCAAGGACACCTATGTTTACTCCCTCCCAAATAGATGGTAGAGTGTCGAGTGTGGTCATTAACTAAACAAACAAATTATCATTGCTATTCATTTCAATATATATATATATATATATATATATATATATATATATATATATAATATATATATATATATATATATATATATATATATATATATATATATATATATATATATATTGAAATGAATAACAATGATAATTTGTTTGTTCAGTTAATGACTGCACTAGACACTCTACCATATATATATACAATGAACCATACCATTAATCTATTCTAAAAAATCATCTTTGTATAGCTATACATGCATAGTAGCAAAAACACACATGCTCATGTAGCATCTAAAACACTAATGCAACATAAAAATAATCATATACATTATTGATATTTCTACATGAAAATTAATTATTACCTTTTAAATTTTACAAATATTTGAAATTTAATAAGTTTGACAATTTTTTGAAATAAGTAAAATATTAAAGCTACATGTGAAGTTACAGTGAAGGTATCTTGATCAACTGTAGATGCCTACAACATAGTAAGGTCAATATCATCTAGGTCCATGGAAATACCACCATTAGTGGAATGCATGATTTCCTCATCCTCCTTAATTCTAGTCCATATAGCACCACATGGTCTACAATGGTGATCTCATCAGATGGCAAGACTAGATAAAGCCTCACCATATCCACCTTCATTAGCAGGAATATTATAAATTTGGAAAGTATGGTGTAGAGGGTAGTCTATCAAGAGGATGTAGTTTTTTTATATGAACTCTCACATGTTGATTAAGTGCATGATGTGTAATTCACCTATCCTATGAGAAGCCCTATCCTCTACCAAAGAACTCTGAGAAATCACAATAGTTTAGAATTTCATTCAACAGAAGCTCATAATATGATTTTTTGTAAAAAATACATTGGGACCTCATTATTTATTACAGAGTAGGTGATCAAATACAATCCACTATCAATCCATAAAATTTATTTTGATCAAATGGTGAGTTCACAAGTATATTTGAATCTATTTAGATATCACATCTAATAGCACACCAATTTTCTCATCAATAAACAAGGCATAAATTTGGGCTTCAATTATATTTTCATCTTTTATAGGGGCTGCAGACAATTTTATAGAATAGTATGCCCTACATCTATTCTTATAATAAAACCACATATCAAATTGACCTATTAATGACTCAAGTTCACCTAAAAATGTTTGTATTGTGCTTACCAGATAAATTTAGTAGGGGTTCCTTATATGAGGATCTCTCAATGTCATAATCAAATTGTCAAGTCTAATCTTATTTTTAATGATATGGGTTGTTAAATCCTCTTTACTACCTTTGGAGGCTTGAGGAACTATAGAAGGTTGTTTTGGGTGAGGAGTGATATAAGGGTTTTATGGGTGAGGAGGAATATGATGTTTTTCTTGGTGATGAGGGATAAGAGGTTCTTTTGGGTTAGGAGGGAAAAGAGGGTTAGGTTTTTGTATAGTGCCACTTGCGCCTGCATGTGTTTAGAAAAATATACAATTTTAATTAAAATAGAAAACAATTAAATAATTTTGTTTGTGAATGAAATAATTGTGTTTACATACCTATTTTCTTATGTTCTATTTCCGAATTTGGTTTATAGAGTGTTTTTTGCTTACAAACTTGAAAAAAGTCTAAAATTTAAAATCTAAAAAAAAAAGTCTATTTTAGAAGTTGTTATTTTTAGTAAGTTTCACATGTACGTGCACATATCTCTAAAAATATCCCTAAATAATCTAAAAACTATAACTAACCTATTGGACAAATTTCAACTGAAGTTCACATTTGGTCATAAAAATAAATAATTTCTAAAAATAGAAAATTCTTGAAAAAATCATTAAATGGTAAAATAAAACCGTTAGATGATAAAAAATGGCCTCAAAAAAAGATATAAATCAATCTAAGTGGATATGATGGCTTAGGATAGCAACAAAAATTTTGAGACAATAATTTTGACATGTGGAAGAGATCAAACAAAGCTAGGGGTCAAAAGTTGTGGCCTCTAGAAGATTGGCTTATTTTTTTTGCATCATAATGACTAACTCATTCACCTCATTGTTTTTTTTGGTAAATTGTTTTAGTGTATGATGTGGACACAAAAAACACCAAGCATAGTCATTGGTCTTCCAATACTAGTTTATGTGAAGGCTGAGGTAAACAATCTCCACTTGTTGGCTTGCAATGGAGAAATAAGGACACCCCAAATCATATTTTTTATAAAGTGTTCTAATTAATAAAATACATATTTAAATATTATATGATATTATGTATACTAAATATTAAATAATATTATGTCACACTATATTATATATTTATACTATGGGTTATATTACATGTGAATATAATGTGTATTTCTATATATTTAAATATAATGTTCCAAAAAGGTAAAATCTTTTCATAAACCCTTAATGCCAAAATATAACCATCCACCCGAATTCTCATACAACAATTATTGACTTGCCTAGCTTCACAAGACACACATTGATGATTATGATTTTGCACCAACCTTTCCATCACCAGTGACCATGATTCCCACCCCATAACTCTTCTAATTAGAAAACTACATCTTAGAATAAAAGGTTCAATTTTTTTAACAAAATAATTTATTTTTACTTTTTTATTGTTATAGCTAACCCATCATGAAGCCAATATTTGAAATAAAGACATAAGTATGTGTTACAATAGAGAATTTATAACCTCATTATCCTATCTTCATATAATTGGAATCACAAACATGATTTGAGTAATATATCGAGCATGGAGGATTTATAGAATCAAATTAACATCATGTTATACTCGTCAACCATTCACAATATTAAATTTTTAATCAAAGAGCCAAGAACCTTGGAGTCTTTGTACCATTTTTTATGGATGAAATACGTGTAAATCCAATAGTTGCCCAAAAACTATGTAATCTTCTAAATTCTTAAATGTCATCTCAAATCCTATTAGACACCAATCTAATCTATCATGAAATCTAGATGACACATTTTGCATGAAGGTTTGTGGTGATCGAACATGGTGTGATGTGGTTGATGAAAAATCATTTCCCTAGAGTACTTATGTAATATCTACACCAACAATCATTAGCATTCCAATTCAATATATTTGTGTCAAATGTATATGCATGTTGATGATGATGATGATGATGATGATGATGATGATGATGATGATGATGATGATGATGATGATGATGATGATGATGATGATGGTGATGATGGTGATGATGGTGATGATGGTGATGATGGTGATGGTGGTGGTGATGATGATGATGATGATGATGATGGTGATGATGATGATAGTGATGATGATGATGATGATGATGATGATGATGATGATGATGATGATGATGATGATGACGACGATGATGATGATGATGATGATTATGATGATGATGATGATGACGATGATGATGATGACAATGATGATGATGATGATGATGATGATTTATTGGGTTTTAGACTTTAGATGCATTTTAGAGGTTTATGTTCTTGATTTTTATCCAAATTATTTACTTCCCAAGATGTCAATATGCTTTACATGATATCAAATTCTTTGTAATTATTGGGGTGGATTGTATATAAGGAAACAAGTTTTTATTATTAAATGTCAATGTCTTGGTAAAATAGATGAATAGAAGTAATAAGATAGAATTTAGGAATTCAATTTATTGTTTCCATATTAATCACATTACATCATTGATTTATGCCACACATTAGTCATGGAGTCATGTCATAATCAAATCATTTCTCTTGACATCCTCATTTACTATTAATAATAAAAAGTTGTCATTTAGATATGTTGCTAGCTTAGAATCCATGGAGCCCTTTGAAATCGGTGATGGTCATGTAAATCCAAAAGTTATCATAAATATAGATCTTTTGTGTGATATGGGACCCTTCATTTAATATATCATCATAAATACCTTACCATTACCCCTCACAATTGTTACTCATCTCATCTTGAAATCTTTCATTATTTTGTTGTGTTTGTATGGCCTTGCCCTTTCTTGCAAGGGTATGAATATGGAAATTTTTGTTTGTTCTTAAGAATTATGTAATTATTCACAGATGAATAGATGTTACAATATATACTTTTAGGATCTAATTGTTTTATACCAAGATCAAAAACATTGCATTGTTACTCTGATCTGCACATGAGACATGGAGCCTTGCCACATTCAAATGAACTCTAATGACATTTTAATTTCCCTTGAAAATTAAAAATTACCAATATGTTTTTTATATCCTTACCATTTCTTCTAGTGGTTTGATTATGGAATTTTAATATGTTCATATTAATGATATAATAATTCTAGGTGATAATATATTGGAATTATGAATTAGTGGGAGCTAAAAGATTGACTTTGAGACCTTAAAGTCATGTACCTACATTAGTGGAATTCCATTATTTTTTAGACTTAAACATGAGATGTGGATCATTACCATAATTAAATCAAGTCTCATGACATCATCGACCACTATCAACAATAAGAAATGTTCATTAAAATATGATGCCTCCTTACTCTGATATAAAATATAAATTTTAATCAAACATAATATAAAATATAAAATAAAATGTAAAATATAATATAAAATTTCTAAAACATAAATTTAGTTGAGTGACACATTTTCCAATGTAATAAAATGTCAGTGATGAATAAAAATATTAGAAGAGACACATTGAAAATGAATATGATTGACTTGCTTCTATACCACTGATACATTTTGGATTATGCTTGAATTTGATCTAAATTCTTAAATTCCCAAGATTTTGAGCTTATTCAGAAGACATTAAATGTATCAATAAGTATTGGGGTAGACTGTAGATAGGGATGTAAATTTTTTGTTGTCAAGGGTCAATGTACTAGGAATATAGATGAATAGAAGTAATAAGATAGGATTTAGGATCTCAATGTCTTTTACCAACATTAATGATATTTCAACTTTAAATTTATGCTTCACATTAGATGTGGACAAATTTTTCAATCAAATTAGCACTCATGCCATCTTCATCTACTGTTTAAAATTAAAATATGTTTTCACCTTGAAAGCTATAAACCCTTTTAAAATGGGTGATGGACATGTAAATCTAAAAGTTACCTTGAACATGGCTCTAGTGTTTGATAATGAGCCCCTTCATGTTTGATATCATCATAACCCTCACCATCGTTTCTCATCCCACCTTGAAAATTTTCTCTATTTTCATGTTTTCTATGGCCTTTCCCTTTCCTTAAAGTGTATGAGTATGGTGTTTCTATAAGTTCATAAAAAAAATAATAGTATACACTTATAATATATTTTATTATCACTTAACTTTAAAATATCCTATATTTTAGGGATTCACTTCTTCCCTGATAATAATAGTGACAATCTTGATGATCATCATATCAATTTTAAATGAATCTTTGATCAACACCAAATGAGGGGTATAAGTCATGTTAAGTGGTTGATGAAAAAACTATCTACACTTAACTAAAAACTGACTCTATTTACTTTTTCAAAATACCTATTGAGTTTTGTTACATGTTTTACAATGTAAGGAAAGGTAAGCGATAAACATAAATGTCACAAGAGACATATTGATGATGATGATGATGATGATGATGATGATGATCGATTGGATTTTATACTTTTGATGCATTTTATACATTTATATGCTTCATTTAGATCCTAATTATTTTCTTCTAAAGATGTTGAGATGCTTCACATGAAATTAAATTCTCTTTAAGTATTGGGGTAGATGGTATATAAGAATTCAATTATTTGTTGTTAGGGATCAATGTATTGGCATTATAGATGAATGAAATCAAAAAAGATATGTTCTAGGACCTTAGTGTCTTATCCCCACACTAATGACATTTCATATTTGATTTTCCCAACACATTATATTTTGTACACAATACATACATGCATGCATTCATACATACATACATATATTATATAATAATTTAATGTGTATATTAAACAATTTAATATATTATATAGTACATATTATTTACTAGATATTCATAGCATATATTAAATAGTGATTATATATAGTATTATAATATTTTATTATATTAATTATAAATTGCATATATATGTCATATATAAAAATATTATAATAATATAAATATGTAATATTATAATATAACTATACTATACAATGTTATAATATTATTAATTCCTAATATAATATAATCATCTTTAATATTAATATATTAAATAAATAAAAAATATTAATCTATCTATGGAACATGCAATTTGTCTTTAGTGGAAGGTGTCATGACTAGTCCTCTAGTGGTGGCATGTCATTGCTTCCATAGGATGTCATGTAAAATAAACATATCACTTATCAATAGAAGAACTTCATTATCTACATTCTATTTTTTATAATGTTAAATCTATAGGAGCTAATTTTGTTTTATATGCATTATCTCTTCCTTATTAAATTTTTTTTTGGGTATATGACAATCTATAGTGAAGGTGAATCATAGGGAAGAAGTAACATTGTTAACTTAACATGCTATTGATGGTTTATTAAAGTTTTACTAATGGTTTGTAAAATGTTTGTTGATCATTCATAGAATTTTGGAACAGTGTTCGTTGTAGGAAAAGGGGTTTCAACTGAACTTCAATGTTTTATATTATTCTCCAATGGACAAGGCTTTAGAGTCATTCAAAACATATTTCTACCCATACCTAAAACAATTTATTGAAATAAAGGAAATGGATATAAAAATATAGTTTAGAAATGTAATTTCATTAAAGAGAGATATAGAGATATTTGAATGACATTATAAATTTATCGGTTTTACAATAATACATTAAGAACCTTAAAGGTTATGAAGGATATAAAAAATCATCTAAACCATTTTAGAACATTAAGAAAATGCATATCTCTTCATCTATTTGAAACATAAATTTTAGAATGATATAGGAGAAATTATGTTATGGGATCTCCATAATTGTAAAGAATAGTTGAGGTTTAATAACAACAACAACAACAACAACAACAACAACAACAACAACAACAACAACAACATCATATGAAATTCGATTCTACAAGAAACTTATTATTAAGATGATGATATATGCACTTTAAATATTTACGTATATATGATTATGATAGGAATATGAAATTCAATCGTGGAAGGGGAACTTGTGGCTGCATTAATATACTTATTAATCAAGCAATCTTCCTAAAATCTGAGTCATCATTCTTTGTTTTAGTATTATCTACAATGAAACGATAGGCAAGTGAATCTTTTCACCAAGTGAATTCCAATATACTTGTTAATCATGCAATAAACTATTTTATTTTTTACAATAACACTAGTTAGTGAAAATAAGAATAATCTAATAAAATATAGAAATTGTATAATTATTACGTAAGATCTTATAACTCGTAAAATATATTAAATATTATATACATTTCTAAGTAAATGTTTTAATGACAAGAAACCAAATTATGTTAAAAAATGTTTGAATAATACTATAAATGAAAGATAATATAAAATTTAAGCTATCATAAATTATAATTACGCACCCTCTTAATTATAAGCATCCAAATCTATGGTGTTTAATATGGCAATGCATATAATCTAATAATATATAACTTAAGTTCATGAATTAGACAAATACCCCTATTTTAATATTTGGAATGAATTTGCTAAAAACATATCTCAAAACAACGTGGATTATATATATCATGTATAAGACAAAATATAAAATCAATAATATTTATTAAAAAAAATGTTATTTTTAAAATATATACGTTATAAATAGTTTTTTCAATACAAGACTATGATATGATCAATATAAGTGCAAGAATAATGTCAATCCGGAAAAAAATAGAGACAATACTATATCAACAATATAATATATAATATTGTAAATTTTAAATATATAGTTTTTAATATTTTAAGAATAATTAAAATATAAATAACTAAAAACATAATTATATAATACAAGTCATTAAACCATAAAATATAGTAAATATCTGATAAAAAGAATTAGAACAATCAATATGTCATATATGTAGGTATGTACATAATAAACATTGCTCACATTTTAAATACACAAATCGTATAGATTGCATATAAGGCGGTAAAATTCCTTAGCCAATGTATAATAATATTTCCAGCTAAACACACAAATAATATTTTTTTTAAAATAATAAAAAAATAAATTCTAAAAATAAAATAACATATTTTAAAAATTTAATAAAAATATAAACACTAAGCTAAAAAAAACATATATATTTTATTATTTCATAAAAAAATAAATCGATTATTGTGGAGTGATACGGAAATATCTACAGCATTTTTATGCAAAAAGTGGTACACGATAATATGATTTTACCACGGTGCATCGAGAATAATGTAAAAGATGCACCAAATACATATCAAGATCATAAAGGACAACGGATATAGATAAATAACATGATGTAAGGAATAAAAAATATAGCACAACGTGATTAAAAGGGTATAATTTTATTACAAGTAATTGTACGGATGTTAACAGGAAACGCTGATCAAACTAAATAACTGTGGTTAATTGTTAGAAACAGAAAGCAGATTGTATTTTGAGAATTAAATTTTAAAAAGATGGGTGACATTTTAATTACTTTCTATAAAATATATTTAATAAAAATATATTTTTAATATTGGAATATCAAAAATAGGGCACACATGACATACTGAATAAAAATATAACATAATATGAAAAAAATAAAAATAAATTAGTGGTCTTAACGGCCACCCATTTAATTCGCAACTTAGGAGCTAACTACAATCATTCTCACTGTATTTAACTAATCTGAATTTATATAATAGTTTTTATTAAATTTATTCTCTCAAGTCAATCAACATGATAACAATTTCATGTTTAATGTTTTTATATAAAAATATTGTATTGATGAATCGATGCCCGGCATGGTGAGCAGTATTTGTCACATACAACTATTAGTTATATTTCAAGTAATTGTACGGTGGTGTAAAGGAAACGTCGAGAAAACTATAGAAGTGTGTAGTTAATTGTTAGAAACAGAAAGCAGATCATATACTGAGAATGAAATTCTAAAAGGATGGTTGACATTTTAATTACATTTCATTTTATATATATATATATATATATATATATATATATATATATATAATAGTAGCGTTGTATAAATCAATGTTTATATTTTACGATAATAAAAAAACAGCATCAAAATATTAACAAATACTATTTCATTATCTTTGATAATATATATATTTTTAATTTTCAAATATCAGAAATAATTATTATGTTCTAAAATCTATGATAAAATTAAAGAAATAATATCAAAATTAATTTACATTAAAATAGAATAAATACTTTAAAAATCATAAAATATTGTATAACTACTTAAAAATTCAAAAGGCGTTCTATAACTAATGTACCTTTAGGAAAAATAGCTTCTTGAATAAACATAAACATGAACAAAGTTAATAAAAATTCAAAGAAAATGTTAACAAAACATACAAATATTAAATATTCTAATCTAACATAATAAAAATATGTAAAAATTATATGTAAATATTCTAATCATCATCATCATCATCATCATCATCGTCGTCGTCGTCGTCATCATCATCGTCATCATCATCGTCGTCGTCATCATCATCATCATCATCATCATCACCACTATCATCATCATCACCATCACCATCACCATCATCGCCATCATCGCCATCATCATCATCGTCATCATCATCATCATCATCATCATCATCGTCGTCGTCGTCGTCATCGTCATCGTCATCATCATCGTCATCGTCATCGTCATCGTCATCGTCATCGTCATCGTCATCGTCATCGTCATCGTCATCGTCATCGTCGTCATCATCATCATCATCATCATCATCATCATCATCATCATCATCATCATCATCATCAACATGCATATACATTTGACACAAATATATTGAATTGGAATGTTAATGATTGTTGGTGTAGATATTACATAAGTACTCTAGGGAAATGATTTTTTGTCAACCACATCACACCATATTCGATCACCGTAAACCTTCATGCAAAATGTGTCATCTAGATTTCATGATAGATTAGATTGGTGTCTAATGGGATTTGAGATGACATTTAAGAATTTAGAAGATTACATAGTTTTTGGGCAACTATTGGATTTACATGTATTTCATCCATAAAAAATGGTACAAAGACTCCAAGGTTCTTGGTTCTTTAATTGAAAATTTAATATTGTGAATGGTTGATGACTATAACATGATGTTAATTTGATTCTATAGATCCTCCATGCTTGATGTATTACTCAAATCATGTTTGTGATTCCACTTATATGAAGATAGGATAATGAGGTTATAAATTCTCTATTGTAACACATACTTATGTCTTTCTTTCAAACATTGGCTTCATGATGGGTTAGCTATAACAATATAAAAGTAAAAATAAATTATTTTATTAAAAAAATTGAACCTTTTCTTCTAAGATGTAGTTTTCTAATTAGAAGAGTTATGGGGTGGGAATCATGGTCACTGGTGATGGAAAGGTTGGTGCATAAATCATAATCATCAATGTGTGTCTTGTGAAGGTAGGCATGTCAATAATTGTTGTATGAGAATTTGGGTGGATGATTATATTGTGGCATTAAGGGTTCATGCAAAGATTTTACCTTTTTCGAACATTATATTTAAATATATATAAATACACATTATATTCACATGTAATATAACCTATAGTATAAATATATAATATAGTGTGACATAATATTATTTAATATTTAGTATACATACTATCATATAATATTTAAATATGTATTTTATTAATTAGAAAAATTTATAAAAAATATGATTTCGGGTGTCCTTATTTCTCCATTGCAAGCCAACAAGTGGAGACTGTTTACCTCAGCCTTCACATAAACTAGTATTGGAAGACCAATGACTATGCTTGGTATTTTTTGTGTCCACATCATACACTAAAATAATTTACCAAAAAAAAACAATGAGGTGAATTAGTTAGTCATTATGATGCAAAAAAAATAGGTGAATCTTCAAGAGGCCATAACTTTTGACCCCTAGCTTTGTTTGATCTCTTCCACATGTCAAAATTACTGTCTCAAATTTTCTGTTGCTATCCTAAGCCATCATATCCACTTAGATTGATTTATATATTTTCTGGAGGCCATTTTTGATCATCTAACGGTTTGATTTTACCATTTAATGATTTTTTCAAGAATTTTCTATTTTTATAAATTATTTATTTTTATGACCAAATGTGAACTTCAGTTGAAATTTGTCCAATAGGTTAGTTATAGTTTTTAGATTATTTAGGGATATTTTTAGAGATATGCGCACTTACATGTGAAACTTACTAAAAATAACAACTTCTAAAATAGACTTTTTTTTTAGATTTTAAATTTTAGACTTTTT
>JARHVA010005602.1:565000-580000 GCA_037957365.1 Torreya grandis | reverse complement strand
AATAAAATTAATATCAACAATAACTTTGACACTTTAAGTCTATACATGTCTACTCTACATTTGATAGGTCTTAATTCAAACCAAATAAACTAATGACTTTAATTACCATAAAAAAACATTATAAAATGATAAATTATCATGGATATACCTTCATATAATATTGAAAACCCAGTAACAAGAGTACACATTAATTCTATTTTCACAATATGTGTTTTCTCAATGAAAACCTATAGGAAACCAATACCATTGAGAAATTTCAGATTCTACATAGCTTATTTTCATCTTATAACACTAAAAATACCTTATAAACATATTATACCACTTTTTCATATTTTAAATAAATTCCACAAATAAACAATGGATTTAATGCTTGATTTGTGCCTTAAACCCTATTTTAGGGTCTTACAAGAAATAGAGAGATCAAGATCTCTTTATGGATTGTTTGACAATATGAGAAACTTTATCTCTTTTAAAACACATATTTTAGGGTATTAATAAACATATTCATCCTTCACAAACCTTAAACTTAACCCATGTAACATTTAGTATGTATTATAGGTGCTTATAAATAACTGTGAATGCATAAAACATGGTTACTTGAAGGTTTTAACTACATAAACCTTCAGTAAAGTAAAACTTATAATAAAATTTAATATATTACTATTATTTATGTAAGGAAAATAATAATAATAAAAATGTAACAAACATAAACCTTTTTTTAAAATAAAAGTAAGTTTTCTAATACACATAACACTGTTACCATGACAAACAATCAATAAAACTTTGTTTCTTGTCTTAGCGGTAAATATTCACCTTAGGATCATTATGAACATATGTAAAAAATAATAGTAAATTTTAAATAATAATTTTAACCATATAAAATTCCTTAAATACTAAACAAGGCTTCCTTTTTTGATCATTTACAGAATGTAGACTTAAAGGCCTTCTTCACTCCTCTTCTTCCTTAATCTACTATATTATTATCCTTGAATATATAAATAGTTACTATAATATCCTTATTTATAGGTATTAATCCTATCACTCTTCAATTTATTCATAAACATAAGTTCCTTGATAAATCTTAAGTCTTCTCAGCAATCCTCCTAACTTAGAATATGTATACTTTACCTTCTAAATGTAGGATTATTCTTCTAGAGAAGGATTCAGATAACATTTATATGTGAAATAGGTGAAACTAATTATATTTTAGGTAATTATACCTATTTTAACTACTCAAGTCCTTTACAACTTATCACTATTCTTACAATCCTTCATAAGTATTCAAATTTTCAAATCCTTCAATTTAGAGGGAAAACTCAAACCATGTTAACTTAAACTATTATATATTAAATAAAGCATCCAATGGATTCTCATTAACTCTTAAATAATTTATAATACACCCTTTCATCATAAATGAGTATAAACTAGCATATTTAAATTATTAAAATAGTTCATATCCTAATGTTCTTACATCATAAGTGCTCATTACTCATGTATATGTAATCATCTAAGTATAATTTTCAAGTATAAAAGAGATTTAAAAAAGTCATTAGGTTCATGATGAAGCCTTTAAAAGATGATAATTCCTCATCAAGTCTGATGAAATCTTGAAACTTTGAATTTTCCCATTCACTTTACATCAATCTTGGTAAACTAAAATGCTCAACATGAGGAAGACAAATCCAATCATAGAATGGCCTAATTTGGCCGAAGAATCTCACTTAACAACCTATTTTCAAGATAGTAGATATTAAATTTTGAGTAATTTTTTACTTACATTGCCTTTGTTTGGTTTTTGGGATAAACACCATTGAATTAACCTTGAAGGACACCCTAGATAGATACTAGGACCATGAAAACTGATCCTTATAATTACATAATTTCCACATTTTCACATATTTACAAGAAATACATTCAGCACTATAAATTTTACTTTTGGTGGGAAATTTTACCAACGCATCAAACTGAGCTATAAATTGATTTTTATGACCTTTAGAAAGGCCTTTATTTGTTTATTTATTTGAATACCTAAGACTCTAACAACTCTTGATGCCACCATTTCATCTTACATTCAATGATGATTCTACATCATATATGTTTCAACAACATTCAATAGACTATAAGGTATATTTTTAGTGCTCAAAAAAGTTTAAGGTAGACAATAATGTAAACATGTAAACTAATATCTAATAAATTAAAATAAAATCAAAAATTTGAAATCAACGATAAATTTTAAAAAGTGAAATTTTAAATAATATTAGTATATAATAGATCCATAAAATTCATATAAAGGTGTAGAAAATGTGAACAAGTTTGATACAATAATCTAAGATAATGGTGAATATGCATATAATTCTAGAAATAACAACACAACATGCCACATAATCATACCAAAAAATTCATAAGACATGATCCTAATCATCAAATTGCATCACTCTCTTTTCCTTATTTGTATAAGCTTCTCCTTGGGATGCATTAATAAAAAATGGTTGTGTCAAATATGGATAACTATGAGTCCACCTTTTCTAAAAACTCACAAGTAGATCTAATTATTCATATGAAAATATTATCATAAACATTACATGTACTATAATAAGACACTTAAAAAATTAACAAGCTTAGTTTTTAGAATGACAAAAAAAAATACTCTTAGGCACACTTATCATAAGATAGCGGTCACAATCAATTTTGTAATGGTGCTCAATAGGGTCAATGATAAGATCATGATGAAAAATGGGAGTGTGAAATTGATCACTAATAGGAATCAGTGACATGATCATGTTAACAGAAGGTATGCATCCCTATAAACATGTGTGTGTGTGTGTGTGTGTGTGTGTGTGCACATGCATTGCATGTGCGCGCACACACACACACACACACACACACACACACACACACTTGTGTGTGTGTGTGTGTGTGTGTGTGTGTGGACAAAATGAAAAATCTATTTTATCTCATAAACATTTAATTATACTAATTAAATCATTCAAATATAATAGAAAACTTTATACACTGTATTCTCAAATATAACATGTCTTGCTTGGTAATCATTTCAAAAAGACTAGAAGTCATCATCAGAGGACTCGACATAGATAATTATTTTGTGCATTGGCTATTTGCACAAGTACAAAGGAAAATTACAAAATACACATCTATATTTACACTTAAACATTATAATGACTCTCATTTACCTTGTTGAGTTATTGAGCAAATGAAATTGGATCAACAACACCTACATTTTCCCCCTAATGAATAGATGGCAAAGTGTCTATCATGGTAATCAACTAAAATAACAAAATATCATTGTTAGTCACTTCCTCACACACACCCACACATCCGCGCACACACACAACAGAGAAATACACACATAGATATATATAGAGATAAATAAGTGTGTGAATAAGACTAGAGATGAAGACACCAAACAAGCCTAATTGAATCAAAATTGATCATAGTTAATAAATTAAATGAGGCTATTTGTGTGAATAACATTTATTCATCCTTAAAAGTCACCTCTTTATAGATATATACTATTGTAGTAGAAGTAACACACAAGTTTCTATGGTGTCCAACATCCTATTATAACATAAAAATTTAATATGCATTATTAAGCTTTCTATATGAAAAATAACTACATACCTTTTAAATTAGACAAATATTTAAAATTTAACGAGTCTAACAATTTTTTTCAACAAGTAAAATATTACAGCTGCCTGGGATGTTGTAACCAAGGTGTCCAAATCAAATTTTGAGGGCTGAAATATATTGAGGTAAATATCATATAAGCCCACAAAATAACCACCATACATGGGATCCATGATATCCTCATCCTCCTTAGGTCCATTGAATATAAAAATAATGATCTGCAATAGTGAGCTCATTGGGAAGCAATGGTAGACAAGCCTTACCATGTACACCCTTGCCATTAAGAGTATGATAAGTCTAGCTCATATGCTGAATGAGGGTGTTAGTAAGTTCCTTAAGCGTAATCAAAGTATGGTCTTCATTGTAGAGGGTAGGGTCTTAAGCGAATGTGGTTTGTAAATATGTACTCTTGCATGGTGATTAGAGGCACAATGTGCACCTCACCTATCATGTGCAGAGCCCTTTCCCTTATCAAAGAACTTTGAGAAATCAAAATAATTTAGAACTTCACTCAAAAAAACCTCATAATAAATTTTTATAAAAAAATACATTGGGGCCTCATTATTTTAGCAAATTGGATGATCAAAAAGTATCTACCATCAATCCCAAAAAAAATATTTTATCAGATCATGAGTGTATCAGTGGAATGGAATACATTTGAATATACAATCTAGTGACATACTAGTGTTATCATCAATGAATAGTTCAAAAATTTCAAATTTGGTTATATTTTTATCTTTCAGAGTAGTTTTAGACATTTTTGTTTGGAATAGTAAGCCCTAAATCCATTTCTATAGTTAGACCACATATTAATTTAGCCCATTAATGAGTCGATTTTACCTAGTAATGTGTGTAATGTGTTTGATAGAAAAAGTCAGTGAGGGTTATTTGCACAAGGATTCATAAATGTCCTAATTAGATTATCAATTTCAAACTTATATTTGATAATGGGATGCCAAATGTCATTGAAAACCTTGGTGGGATTTAGGAACTACATAATGGTACGGAAGGTTTTATGGAAGAGGAGTGATAGGAGGGTTTTGTTGTTGAGAAGGGATATAGAATTTTTATAGGTTAGGACTGATAGGAGGGTTAGGTTATTATTTAGTTCTACTTGTCTTTATATTTGGTGGGAAAAAAAAAACAATTTCAAGAAAAATCCAACAAAGTTAATGTGTTCTATTTCTAAATACACTAAAATGCATATTCATACCCCTCTTTTTATGTGGAATTTTAAAATTTGGTGTGCCTTGGTTTCACTAAAGATCATATTTACTTTTTCTATCCTTTTCTCATGGTTTGTGTTGATTCCAAATGAAAGGCTTTGATGATTTTTATTTGGGTTTAAAAAATAATGGCATACATAGTTTTGTTATTTTAAAACCACACATGTGGTTTTATGTTCATAATATTGAGCCATGTCATGTAATTAAATATGTCATTTTTAAGAACAATCTACATGAAATTAATTTTATGAAATTATGTTTTCTTTTTAACCACCCATCTCTGTTGACTTACCCCATGAATAAGTCATAGATGTAATTACTACAAGAGCCTTTCCCTTACCTTTCTATTTTACCATTTTCTTTTGACATATAATAATATAGAGTTGATTTATTTTATTTGATAGACCTAGAAACACCTATGTTATTATAACTAGAGTATGAGTTAGGTGGTAAATTTATTTCTTCATACAGAAGTGTTCATCATGCTAATATTTTATGCAATAGGCATACCTAACATTATTTTTCGAGTGATTTGATTTATAAGAGGAGTTTTCTAAGGTTATTTTAGAGGAAACAATAATTTTTCCTTATTATTATATTGATCCTTTTTATTTTTTTCTTATCCTTATTTTTTGAAGCCTTATATTTCTCATTCCCAATAACTAGAGCTTACAGTGTTTAGGAATTTATTGTGCCTATTTGAATTAAATTATCTTTCTCCTAATTTATGTCAACAACAAAATCATCTAAAGATTGCATTTTACATGTGGTTCCAAGAGAACTTTTGGTACCATGGAAAGTAGATACGAATGAAGATTAATTTGTACCTAGTTTAGAGAGTATAAAAAGAACCATTTGATCATGCTTCTTAGCTATTTCACATTATTTTAACTACAATCTCCAAAACGTAAACATAGTGAATAAACCCTATATGGTGTCAAATTTTCTATCACTAAAAATAATGAGGTTGTTCTCAAGTTCAAGACCTCTGATCACATATAACTTCCCAAAGATATTTTATAGTGTGATCCATACTTAGTTATGATATTCTTATAGATTGAACATGAAAGATTAGATATGTAAATAGAGAGACACAAAAATATAAAAGGTTCATCATAATAGTTTAACAACTTAGCTTATTCTACATCAATATTTGTTTAGTCTCAGTACCCATAGTTATATGATGTAAAATCTTACTCCTTAAAATCATTTAAATTTAGATTTCCATTAATAATATTTAAAAGGCATTATATGAGCTATAAAAATTTTATTCATAATGTAGGGTTAATTTTCTTATTGTAAACATGAAAATAAGGCTAAAAATTTGAAGATACACACACAACACACTCCCAAAAAAAATTTAGATCAACCCCCTATATTTTATTATTTTATAATCATAGTGTGATTACAAAAAATAAATAGGTCCAATGGAATGAGCACAAAAAAAAACACTTTTAAAAGAAATAAAACTCCAATCTGAGTTTCCTAACCAAATTTATAATAGTTTATGTATTCTTCCATTAATAAATTATTTTTGTTAAATTTTTACTAAATTTTAATGAATTTTTATAAATATATATATATATATATATATATATATATATATATATAAACACTAGTTTCAATCAAAATTTAGGGATGGGAAAATTTGAACCAAATTTGTGTTGTTTCCTAAATATCCCACATTGTCATTATGAAAAAACTAGTTATTTTGAATCTTGTATAACCACCATTATACACAGTTCTATAAAAATATAGATGTAGAAGATAAATGTGGAGAGAGAAAGTGCCAAACAAGGAGATAAAAACCCAATATTCCAATGCTAAAGTCTATGGGTTGTGAAAAATACTTCACTTGGTTTCTCTAATCTTACTTCACTCTAACATTGCATATGGATCTAGAGAATAACCATTAAAAAATTCCTCTGATTTTAACCCTTAAGGACATAGCAAATGTAAATATTATGTTGTTAAAAGATAATTATAGTAAATCATGTAAAAATATGCAATTAATACATATATTATAGAATTAACCTAATTTTACCTTTCTAAACAACAACAAACAATGTAAATGAGAACTTAGTTTGGAAATGACTAAAACAAATGACATAGAGGATGAAAACTAAGGTAAAGACTAGTCTAAGTGTCACAAAAATGATCCAAGTGTCAAAATAATTCATAAATATTATCTACCTAATTAGATAGTAGTGCAATTTAGTGATAGTGTCCCTATTTTGATAGTACTTTCCTCTATGTAGGACTGTTATTAGCTTCGACGTGTACTCATGTCTAGATTTTTAAGGTCTGATCCTATATGCACAAGCTTTAAAACCTTGTAAATGGACTATTTTTATTGGTTTTATGAATAAACCCTAATCATTAATATTGTTATTTCATCTAGTTGGTACAATCATAAAAGTGTGTTTGTTAGTGGGGTAGGCTAGAATCCTCAACACCCCACTATGATGAGATTTGCCTACATACCAGATTCCAAAGAAGGATCAATCCACATGTAATTAATCCCACCTAAGTGCTACTGTAATCACAACTAAATATTGTATGATAGCTAACTTGAGTGTTTTGAATGTGCTTCAGACCAAAAATATGAGTAACCTAAGCTTAGGAATGATGTAGATGGTAGTGTGCAGAAGTAAGGTAGAATCAATATTGATAAAATTAATTATGCATAACTTATTCTGAAATTGCATATTTAATTTTTATTATATTTCTATCTAGTAGTTAAAGGGATGAAATTCATGTATATATACTATTTTGGTGCTTATATAGGTGATAAATGTCGTCTAGGCTGACTCTAGGAGGTCTAATATTTGAAAAGATACCCATTTATGGAAAAATGAATGAAAAAATAGTACCACCAATATTGGGACATTAACATTGTGCACTTTTACTATCCCTATAATGGTACTAATGTCTATGTGGAAGAACCCTAGGCATAAAGGGAAATGATGTAAGAATGAGGATCTGGGACTACTTGAGGGATGATTAGGGATTCTTGTGGCCCACTCAAAGGCTAGATAATTGAAAAAATAGGCTTTACAATAATTTTTGGGCTAAGTTAGGGATAAGTGGTCTCAAGTAGCACTTTTAACACTCAAGTGTCAATTTTAGGTGATTACATCCGCCCCTCTTATTTTATAAATGTAACAAAGTGAAATGACTAGGATAAATGAAAAATAAGCATACCTAGATGTACCTAAGAGGTGAATCCTATGAGTCTAGATATGAGTATGTGAATCATGATCCATCACGTGTCTTAGAATTCAAACATGCATAGAAAATTCCTTATATAAGAGATATCAAAATCAAAAGACAAAACTGAGTAAAGCATTAAGATAGAGGAAAGGAATGAACACACATCACTTGGTAGATGAACCAATACATAAAACATATTGATATTATGTATGTGTTGATAGTGATCAATTAGTGAATAACTTGGTCTAAGTTAATGGCTTGTTCAATCTTCATGTATTGTTGGAGCAAGAACACAATCTAGTTTTGAATCCATCATTGCCCACTCCTATGTAGTGGGTGCATAAGAAACTAAAATTATATGATGCAACTAGAAACATCCAACTAGAGATATCTATCTAGAAATGTTGAATTTATGGCTATGATATATTAGGCAACTTTGGGACACTCAAGAATGTCAACCAATAAAAATGGAAAAAGGCATGAAATTTATGTGCAACTTGGAATATGGCATTTGATGTATGAAACACAGAGAATAATACAAAATTTTTCATTCCATCTGATCAATTGGTGTGTAAGTGATAAAATAGATTTTGGATTAATTTGTAATAATCTATATCTATGTATTTAAACATTAAATAATAATGGTTATGTCATGCATGATTACCCTAATTTTATCAAACTAGTATGAATATGAAATCAAATGGTATGAATCCAAGTTAAACTGAGCTAAAATTGGTTAATTTATAATTGACCTTGTGCTAACCTAGACTGTACATACTATATTTTTGTACCCAATCTAGATTTTTCTAAAACTAAGGCTACGAGACAATAGCACCATATCTTGGATAGTAGGGTCATGTGGTGTTAGGGTCCTACTTTTAGTGCTAATTTCCATTTATTCTTATTTATGTAAAACTATACTAATCTTTATCTCACTATTTTTCACTATGTTTACTTGAGTCTAATTTATGTATTCTGAGCCTATATGGTAAAAAATGTTCTATGAATACATTTTGGTAGAATGATTTTTATGACAAACACATATAAAGGCCCCCTATTTTGAAGGAATTTATTGAACCCATGTAATAATTATCTTGATAAGAAAAAGGCTTAGTAATATGTTTGTTTGTCAAAGAATTTATGAAATCTACCTAATAATCCAATATAATGTTCATACATAACATTGAAATATAAGATTATATGAAAATAAGTTTGTAATGTATGTTGTATGTTATGTCTAGAATTCATAAGGATATAAAGATAGATATAAAAATGTTTGTAACAATAAGTCTAAGTAATAATTGAGTAGTTACATATGGAAACGGGGCATGATTTCCATCATGACACCCAAGTAGAAAGAGGAAGTGCATCTAAAACTGGAGTGTGCAACAAGAAAGAACAAGGTATCATGGCCATAATGCTTAAAATAAAGCATACATACAACACACAAGAGGCATACAAAGTAGGCCAAGGGTCCACAATATGAGGGACACAAGCACATGTCATTAAATATGAGAAAATACAACATACAAGAACATGTTCAAATGTACACATACATAATCAACAATCAAGTTTCCTTAGAGACACATAGATGGACATGCTCAAATTTCTATATCCATAATAAATATGGTACATGAAAGGACATGGGCACATGTCCATAGCATACATACAGTGAAAAGAAGTGGTGTAGAGCTATAAAGCAATGACATATTAAGATTCACTCAAATACAAGAAGCATAAAGACATACTCAATTCTAAATTAGGAAAGATAAAAATTAAAGTTATGCATGAACATGTAATAAAAATATGTGTAAGACCTAAGATATAAATATATTGAGTCTAAATTAGTATTAGCCAACAATAAATTTGAGTATGTGTAGCATGATCAATACAAATATATAACAATACTAAAGCTATGATCTATATTTTAAAAATATGCATTCTTGTAATTAAAATTATATATAGGGTGCCCCAAATGGGAAAATGTGTAAAATGAAGAACTTTTCTATCTATGTAAATAGTATAAAATATGAATAAGTGTAGTAGACTTGAGTCCTATAGTAATTTGCAATCACTCAACAAGATTAAGTGAAGCATGTATGTATGATACAGTCAACTATACTAAGATAGTTAGAATATGTAGTGTCTAAAAATAAAATAAATTTAAACATGGCTATGCATACAATCTAAATTTTATATTTTTTGAGTAAATTGTTGAATGTTTTTATCTTTTTATATATTTTATTATTTTATATTTATAGATATAATCTATGTACATGTAATATGAAAATGAAACTATTTACAAGGAATAAGAGAAAAGGAAAGTATGTGTAAGTATGGAAGAACAATAGTAACCGATAACTCCCAAAGGAGTCATACTATCAATGTGGCCTATGTTAAAAATAAGAATTGTAATCTCTCATGTATTGTGATTTATATGCTATAGATGAATGCTGTTGGAGGATAAATCTGAGTATTGTTCATCATCTAAATAATAATAATCATAATAACCTAGAATGTTAGAGGGATTTAGCTCATGTTATATAGTATGCCATTTTGAATTTTTCTCTATAATATTGATTTTGATTTTCCCTTTGAACTTGTAGTTATTGTAGGTGTACAATGATGTAGAGGATATTTTGTTTCAAAGCCTCTTTTGAGAATGATTGTTGGATTAGCATGATTTTGACTTTGAAACATAGGTTATTTCTCTTTCTGTAACATTTCCTTTATATCTATATGTTTTGATTTGATAAACTGTATCTATGAATTATTTATATGAGGGTGTCTAATAAAACCTAAATATTGCTAGAAAATACTATCAAATACTAGAATAAAAGTAATGCCTTGGGATTACTTGCCCAAACCTTGACTGTGAGAATAAAACTATTGTAATTTTTTTGACCAAACCAATACTACTTTGAACTTTGAGCATAATTTTAGATATGTATATTTGCATATTTACTTTCTTAACCACTACTTGTTTTACTATTTCTTATGTTGATTACACTTTGTGAATTTTTTTTTTAATTCTAAGTTATGCTTGGTAACCATTTTTGTACTATTTTTGAATTTAACCCTTTTTATATCTAAATATGTGTCATTATTTGAGTCATATGTATCCATTATCTATTAAATTTTTAATTTTATTTCTAAACATGAATTGGAATGGTTCTAATTAATTTTATTATATGTACAATAATATCTAGATCTCCTTTCTAGGTGTAGAGGAGGTACATTGATCAAAATATATTTAATTATTTCTTTTAGTATCTCAATTGGTTTTTTTACTATACCCTTGTAATATTTTTAAAACACTTATTATGGATTCATTATGTTCTAATTTATGATTGGGATATGAAAGAGTGATAGGCACAAATTTCATAGGTGTAGATGCATATACAAGGTTTACACTATCATATCCTGAAGATTTTGCACATGAAATTTGATTTGACAATAATGTGAGATGTTCACTTAATAAATAATTTTGATTCTATAAATATGATATTATATTTTTCATACTGATAATTTTATCCCTTATAGTCTCACAAGTGCAAACCCTGGTTACTTCTAATTAAACATGTAGACACACCTTGTAGGGGAGAGTTGGAGGCATGGATAAGCTAAGTATCGGCACTGTCAACAATAGTATAGGATACTTCATCTTGTGGAGGAGTGATACCATGGACTAAGTTAGATGGAAAATATTTATCACCTTTATGGAGATGAATAAGAGAAGGAGATTCTTTCCTATGCATAAGTTATGACGTCAAAACATGAAAAATAGTTGTTAGATTATGTACTAAAGATTTTATGTGTGTAAGGTTTTAATTATTAATAGAATAAAACATAAGATAAATATAATATGATATGAAATATTACATATATTTTAACTAATTTAAACCATGATTTATATATGTGTTTATGTGATTTATGTATTCATTCGAAATAAAAGGAAATAAGCACCCAAAAGAAGCTAGAAAACATTGAATAAAAAAGTAATTAAATTAATATATGACTATTACCATGATTATATGAAATATAAATCTCATTGAGGGTCTTAAAATGTTGGAAATATAAACCCTAGAGTTATCTAGGGTTAGGGTTTGTATAATATTCAAAGTAAATTAGGTTCACCAAATGTTTTAACCTTTTAGGGCGTAATGAATGAAAATATTATGTTATTCAAGAGATAAGTATAGTAAACCATGTAATAAATATGTAATAAATACAAACATTAATCTATTATATAATTTACCTAATTTAACCGTTCTAAAAATAACAATAAATAACGTAACTGAGAAATTAGCTAGAAAATGGCATAGATGGATGATATAGATGTTGAAAACTAAGCCATAGACTGGTATGAGTGTCAAAAATATGATATAGTGTTAGAATCACTCTTGGATAGTATAAAACTAATTAGATAGTAGTTCTATGTTGCACTAGTGTCAATCTTTTGGCAATAGTGTTTTTTTTACAAGACGATTCCAAGATTTTGTGTGCACATGTGTCTAGATCTATAAGCCCTGTTACTATGTGCACAAGTTTTGAAACCCTATAGATGCATTTTTTTGACTAATTTTATGAGTAAACCCTAATTATCCATGTTCTTATGGTATATGAGTGATCTAATCATAAAATTTTATTCATTATTGGGGTATGATAGACATACACAACACCCCACTATGATGAGAGTTGACTACATAGCAATACTCTAAAGAGGGATCAATCCCCATGTAGTTATCCCCACCTAAGTATTAGTGAAAGCGCAACTAAACTAGTATTATAGTTAAATTTAGTACTTTGAATGTTCTTGACATTGGAAATTTGAGTAATCTAAGCTTAAGAATGTTATAGATGGTAGTATGAATAAGTAGGGAATAAAAGGGATTATCAACCTTAATTATGAACCACTTATTCTGAGATTACATTATTTGTTTTTATATGATTTCCATCTGTTCATATATATATATATATATATATACACACACACACACACACACACACACATACACATATATGTGTGTGTGTGTGTGTGTGTATAGTTTTTGTACTTTTGTGGGTTCTAAAAGTTGTCTAGACTAATCTTAGGAGGTGTATTATTTGAAAATATATTCATTTGTGGAAAATAGAAGGAAACAATAATAACCACCAATATTGGGACACTATATCCATGTGGTACTACTATCCATACCATATTACTAGTTTTCAAGTGGTAAAACCCTAGGCATAAAGGGCCAATATGCAAGAATGAGGGTCTGGGACTACTTTAGGGATGACTATGGATACCTGTGGTATACATGAAGGCTAGATTAGTATGAAAATAGGGTATATAATAGGTTTAGGGATAATTTAGGGATACATGATCTAAAGTAATATTATTAAAACTAAAGTGACACTTTTAGGTGAATACACCTCTTACCAGAAATAAAATACCCAAGATTTTAAAATCCCTAAATCTCCATTAAAAAAAAATTTTAACAAAAAGATATAAAAAGTATATATTTTTTTGTAAATAATTAAATCTCAAGATTTAAAAAAATAATAATAAAACTATACAATCACATAGTGGACTAGATATGATACCATATCAGAGTGTTAATCAAGATCACGAGATCAATCAAATGTACCTAGTTTGAGCAAGAGTTGATAAATTACATATAATAACTATAGGAAAATAAAAAGGGAGAATAATGAATATGTATAAATAAGAGAGTGAATGTATAAATCCTCCATGTAAAGTGGTCAAAGATGCTAGAACAAAATGTAAATCCTGATACCCATAATAACCAATCAATGAGTAATTCCCACTAGATAATAATGGTGGTTAACTATAGCTCCCTTTGAAAAAGTACACCTACACAAGCTAACTCCACGAGTGTAGTAAAACCCATGTGCATGAATAATCCATAATAAGCAAAATGTATGCAAAATAATATCCTGCACTAATAGAATTCCCCTTAGCAAAATAATTTTACAAATGCAAGCTTATGATATGATCAACATAAGCACCTAAATAATGCTCAGCACAAGAGGAAAAATTAGTGAATTTAATATCAACAAAATAATATATAATAATGTACATCATATATATGCACTATTAAGGGCAAAGAAGAAAACATAGGTAGAAGCAGGGGAAGTAGTCCATCATCCCTCCTACACTAATGAAAATTATATGAATTAGTAGGTTGGGAAGGCACTAATCCCAACCAAGGTTAATTCCTTGATTCATTTTGAATGAGGTCAACTAATGGAAGTATTAAATTATAAACATAAATTATCGAATAATGGTATGATCTATCACTTTTGAAATATTTGTCCTTCTCTTTCTAATCTACATGGTTGGATTACATAGAAATATAAGGTATTAGTGGAAGGTAATATTCATACTTACCCTTGTACCAAGGTTTTATTTTTTTTTTAAATTTTAATCTAATAGAAGATAGGAATACAGTGTTTTCAGATTCCATATGGCCTTGGTATTAAAACACTCTAATATTTAAGTGTTTGTTCCCATCATTTGATCCTATCAAAGAGGAATTTAATATCAGACCCATTTTGGTGAGGCAACCACATGTATATATGTAGTTTTGGTTAGAAGATTATCTCAAAGCCATAGGGAACTCTCTAGGCCAATACATTTTATCAAACTCCAATATACTTTTATCATCCAAAATTTACCCACAATTTTATTTTTAATAAGGTCTTTGAAGTTTTACCTGATTATACTAAATTAAATGTCTAAAATCATGTCCAGAAGCAATCTCTATATTATGAAAAGTTTTCCTTTTCACCCTAGTTAATTTTTTGAAATAGGTCATTTGGCCTCAAAATGTAATGATTCTAAACTAAATAAGGGGGTTTCATGGTGGAAGGATGCTCTCCCTGAGCATAGTGTTTTTGATAAAGATAT
>JARHVA010005602.1:537500-560000 GCA_037957365.1 Torreya grandis | reverse complement strand
TCTCTCCCTCTATAAAGACATGGGATATCTTTTAGATGCCCCATTAAAATTTATATTGACATAATTGCCACTTAGGGGCTTCAAAGAAGCCTAAAAACTTTTGTTGATTTCAAGACGGATGTTAAATTTGTCTTTGAATAGATTCAATTTTAAGAGAATATGATGGTTCTCTTATGTGATTTTCTAATTTAGATGCGAAACTTTTGACCCAAAAACCCCTTGAAGGAGCGCCTTGATTTTAAGAATAGATTTTTTTGGAGAGTGAAATATTTCTAAACACTGGTTTCTTTCTTTCCATAATGATCAGAGACGGGGGCATAGCTTAAATATGTAAAACTTGATCTTCTCCTTCTATCCAATTAAATAAAAAAAATTGAATAAAACCAACAGCTACCGAATATTTTTGTCATTTTCTTAAAAATCAAGACCAAATTTTGTAGGAAAATTTTCAATGAATGAAGCCATAGTTTAGTGTTTCACAATTATCTCCAGATAGAACACACCAAGAGAGTGCCTTAAAACCAATGTTTTGAAATCCGCTGAAGAAAAATAATTCTTCTTCAAGATAAACAATAGATTTAAGTTACCTTTAGAATGTCTTGCAGAGATCCAAAAATTTTCAACATATCTATTCCATGTTAAGCCATCAATCTCTTATAAACTACAGATATGTTGGAAGTTCGAAAAAAGGTAAGAAATAAGATCATCAAGAAAATAGTTGACTTCAAAAAATCTTGAGTTAATTTTTGTATCTTCTGAAGGCCCCATATACTGAATTAGTGTAACGAAAATCAAATTTACTACAAACCCAATGTTGGCACGCAATTCCCCCTAGAGTGGAGTTGGGGAACAACTTATGGCGCGATGGGATTCGGATAAGGACCCCTCGTTATCCACTGGTTCCCTCTAATCCGCTGGCCATGAATGCCCCACAACCATGAAGCGCATACCGGCCAATGGCTCCCCTGGTTCCCTCTTGTACAGCTTCATTTTATGATGCAATAGTCTCCTAACTTAGATCTTTTATCTGATAAGATCTATGGCTCTGGGCGGCTGGTTGACAGGATTGGCATGAGTTAAGACTCTAACCCTTGATTCTACCCTACCCATTTTATTTGCTGCACCAAAACATTTACTTATATTTCTCCAACTGCTTTTGTGCCTTTCTGGTAATTCCTATCTTCTTTCTCGTTAATCTTATATCGATTAACCTTTATAAGATTTCTTAAAATACTTTTAAATTTGACGATCCACTATATTTTCCAATGCCATAATCAGGTGATTTCACCATTAATCCAGGTCAACTGTTTTTCGTCCAAATCATCCATATTTGTCAAGGGTTGCCGAAACTGTCCACATCTTTGTGGTGAGATATCCTTACGATCTAACAGTTATCCTTCAATTGTAGTACGAATTAACAACTCCCATATTATTCTATTATTTCTCGAAAGATCTATCTTGGCAAAGACTACTATAATTATTGCAATGGGTTCTCGTGGTTGGTAGTGAAAAAAAAGAATGATTGATTAGAAAAAAGAAGTGATGTGAGTGGAACGTTTTGTTGCTCGACAACCCAACCATAATCTTTATATCTGTGGCCATTGTTGAAGAATCCAGCTTTACAGGCAGTTCCATCAATAGAGAAAGTATTGAAAAATAAAAAGTTTTGTTCGATATGTGCAGTTTTTTAATTAAAAAAAGAATGATAAAAACAAAGCATATTTTTTCAAAAGATAAATGCTCAAAATTAAGTACAATTGTTTTTAAGCCACAAAATGTAATCACTTTTTATTGGTAGATCATATCAAATATACTAAATACAATTATTTTAACAACAATATATATTTTTTTTCATAATTCTCATCGTATTAAAGTTATTCTATGATTTCAATCACTGTATTAAACAAACTAAATCTCGATTTGCGGAAGAATTTTACTTAAATTTATTTTACGAATTCAATCGACGACAATTCATGTTTTAATTTTTTATATATAAAAAAACTATTGGATTGATGAATTGATGCCCAACGTGATGAGTCATATTTGTCCCATGCAACGACTAAAATGGTGACGCAAATTATTATTAATATCAAATTATTATTATTTCTAATTTAGATTTTTTGGGATAGTACCAAAACATATTAAATGGTTATAAAATTTCAAAAGCCAAGACTAAAAATTGAAGTTAATTTTTTTAATTAATTTAATTAATTAAATTTAATTAATACTTTTAGCAAATATAATATTTATCATATAACTAATTATTGTCAATTTATTTATAAAATATTAATTATTAAACATTAAAACATATTAAATATTTATAATAAATATTAAAAAATATTTTTATTAATATTACATAAAGGAAAAAATAAAAATATTAATAAAAATTGAAAAATGACATAATTAATATATCAAATTATATGAACACACTTTGATTATAAAAAAATTTAAAAACGTAAGAGATGTCTATACAATAATAAGAACATTCTCAAATATGTATGTCACACTTTATGCGCATTCAGTGAGCCTAAAAATGTTAATGACATTTTAGTAAAAGCGTTTTCTCGTAATCAAAAGTAAATATTTCTCAATTTTTTTTGGCCACACATAATCTAAATAAATATAGATTTGGTATTTATTTTTAATTTTTTTTTAAAGTAATTTCGTTATGAATAAATTTATTTCAATTATATGTTAACGGCTTTTACATTTTTCAATTTTGTTTAACGATGAAGTGTTGGTTGGAGAGTCGGGAAGAGAATGAGCTTTATTAGTTTTTTTTTTTTGGGGATAGTTTACTCAACTTTTATCCATATTACTTTTATGAGAACTTCTATGTTTTATGTACATTTATTTAGCTCAATGCACCTTTGTTTTGGTAGATTAGTCTTATTTAATGGTTTCTAAACTTTTGGTTGTAAATGTTATTGCAGGTGGTGGAAAAAATGGAACCCTAGTGAACTTCAAAACTTATATCAAAAGTGTATGATGAGATAACTTTTCTTGTCTTCCCTCGCTTTTTGAAGTATGTTTGCAATTATATGTTGTTGATAATGCCTATAAATGCTATGAAAATTAATCTCTTATTGCATATTTTGTTCGTCATATCCTCTTGAACTACTCTCTCAATAATTGATTTTATCATTAATGTAAGCCCTCAATTGTCCCTATCACTAGGATTTGAAACCTTACCAAAGGGTTTTTTATTTTTTCATTGTTGGAGCCATCCAAATTCTAAGCACTCTTAGCCAAATCAAATTATTGGGTTCTTAGAAACACTCTACTTCTTTTATTCCACTAGACCTAACATTTAAAAGTCATTAACTAGGCATTGTTTAGGGTGTTAGTATGGATTCAAATTTTAGACTTTCCAATTCTGTTATTGTCATTTGCTGACCAAATTGTCTAGCCCATCAGGTGATTATTATGTCACAAATATCCCATGTTCTATTCCTCACACTCTTAAAAGTAAGTTTGCATTAAGGTTGATTTATCTAAGGAATTAGAGGAATTTAGAGATATCCAAGATTGAAATGGCCATTAGGTGCAAAATATTATGTATTGGTATATAGCAAAAATTCAGCATAGTGGGTTGTTAAGGTCTAGCATAACTCCAATTGCTAACCACTTTTTACTCCTTCACATATGTTTATCTCCTTGTGTTACAAAGCTATTGTTTGTATCTTCAATAACAGACATACACATCTTCAGACACTTTCTAAAGATAAAATTAGTCCAAAAAGACCCAATTTTCATTATCACATCTGACTATGTTGAAAGCTACAATTTTTCACAAAATATAGAACTCATAAATAATGAGAGTAGTAACAATGTTTCCTATCCTCTATTAGGCATTGTTATCCTTTAAGGTACTTAGGGATAACTTCTTTGGGTTTCTATATTTTTGACACACTTTATGTTCTTCTAGTCTTTTTTCTAGTTCATCCCCCTAATGATTTTAAATGTTAAGTTCATCTCTCTCTTGTATATTTTATCCTTCTTTGTTCCTATATTTCTTTGTCAATTTTAGTTATTTACCTTCATTTTTAAAAAAAATATATTTACAACACCATAGATTACTATAATTAATTTATCTAATTAGTATTGATATTGATATATTAATTCAAAACTAGATAAAACACTTAATTTCATGACTTGAATCAAACACATAATGTTTTGAACATTTAAACATGCCATTACTTTGGCCCTTGGCACTATGTATGATTTGTGACATTTAAACATGTCCTTACATGGGCCCTTGGTCCTATATGTGGTATGAGATATTTAAGCATGTCCTTGATTTGTCCCTTTGCCCTATGTGTGTTGACATTTGAATATGTCCTTATTGAAAATATCTATTATTTATGGCATTCCACAAGTTTATGTGTGTTATTTAGGAAATTTAATTATGTCCTTACGTTTGGCCCTTGGTCCATCTAGGATAATTTTTTATCATTTGAGTTTATTTTGTGTGTTCTTGTTGAGCTTGATGAATTTGATAAGTTCCATGATCCATATAATGTACTCTAAACAGAATAACATACTACCATACTAACTCATTGGGCTTTATTGATACATTCTATAGGTTTGTTAATGATCTCAAAAACTATCAAGATAATAAATTATCAATAGGCAAAGCTTCTGAAAATAATAACCTATATTAATTCGTATTTAATGACTTCAAATAATTAAAACCCAAACCATGCTTAATTAAGCCTCAACTCAAAATTAAAGTTTACATGTAAAAATTTGAACAAAAATTAAAATCTAGAAAAAACTTCTATTTTTAATAGTTGTTATTTTCAGTAAGTTTCACATGCAAGTGTGTGCAGATATAAAAATATCCCAAAATATTAGAAACACTAAAATTATCTAATGGGATTAAATTCAACTAAATTTGATGTCTGATCTTAAAAATATATAATTTTTAAAAATACAAAAGTCTTGTAAATATCAATAAACTCTAACTATGGACCCTCCAATAATCATGTATGGCCTCCTAAATATATAAACATCAACTATAAGAAGTAAATGCATCTTAGAGAAGAAATGAAATTTTCAAGATGGTCATTTTGGCATGTGAAGGAGCTCAAGCAGAGTTATGGGTCAAAATTTATAGCCTCTAGAAGTTTAGTCTTTTTTTGCATCATTCTCCTTCAATTGAGAACAACTCAACTCTTAAGAGTTGTCTTAGTTGTATTGTTTCCACTTTTCTTTGTCAATCTTATTTATCTATGATTTTATAAATCAAGTGTTTTCTTCTTGCTGTAATCATTCCAAATCTACCAAATACTTGATATAATTACTTTGCCTTGTGCTCCCTATCTTCATATCTAAAACCTATATTATCTTTTCCTTCTTGTTTGGAACTTATTGCTGCCAATTTCCTTCTTCATCTTCATCACCTTCAACATCTTCTCTATGGAATTCATATAAATATGAAACATTAAATACTGGAGATATATCAAAATTCTAAGGTAATCTCATCTCATGGGAATTGTCATTGATTTTCTTCTCAAGTTTGCATGGACCAATTTTCATGTACATCAACTTGTTGTATGTGCCTTTTGGAAATCTTTATTTCCTTAAGTAAACTATTACCAACTCTCATTATTTAAATAACTTGGATCTTCTTCTAACATCTACTGAGGCTTTATATTTCTCATTACTTTCCTATAACTTTCTTCTCACTCCTTGCAACTATTGCATATGTTCTGCAAACAATTTTGTATAATCACTAATTTGATCCACAATTGGTAATTGTACTAAATTTAAAATACCCATAAGATTTAGTCCATAAAAAAATGAAATGGTGCTTTTATTATTGATCTATTCATTGAACTAGTATATACAAATTCAGCTCGTGGTAAAGCCAAGTCCCATTATTTGGGATTCTCTCCCACTATGCATCTCAACAGATTTTCCAAGCTCCTATTCATAACTTCTATCTGTCAATCTATATGTGGGTGCTATGCACTACTTAGTTATAGCATAGTACCCATCTTCTTATATAAATTCCTCTAAAAATTACTTAGAAATTTTGTGTCCCTATCTAAATTAATAGTTTTTGGAACACCATACAACCTCACAATAATCTTAAAAAATAATTATGTAACTCTAGTGCCATCATTAGTTTTATTACATGTAATGATATGAACCATTTTATAGAATTTGTCTACAATAATAAAAATTAAATCATTGCCTCTGTATGTGTTTGGTAATCCCAACAAAAAATCTATACTCAAATCTATCCATGGTCCTCTTAAAAGTGGTAATGGCATGTATAGTCTAGTATTTTGTGTGTGTCCTTTAGCCACTTGACATATCCTACATCTTGAAACATACTTTGTCACATATCTCTTCATCTTTGGCCAAAACTAATTATCCTCCACCAAATCTATTGTCTTCATCTTACTAAAATGTCCATCCTGTCCTCCATTATGTAATTCTATTATTATATTGTTTTGTAGAGAGCCAACTAGATTGCACAATTATTTCCCTTTGAATAGATAACCTTCTTGTATAAGATATTCATCATGAATACTATATTTCCCACCTATTAATGGATTCTTACACTGCTCAACTATCTTGTCAAAGTATGGATCAATATCATATAATTTTTTGATAGCTTAAAATCTAACTACTTCACTCACCATAGTAGTTAATATGCTAATCTCTTTCTTAATGAATCAACTACCTAATTCTATTTTTTCAATTTATGGTTGAACACAAAACTATAACCCTATAGAAAAGATACCCACTTTCCATGCCTACTATTCAATTTTTTTTGTGTATTCACATAATTCAAAGCCTCATGATCTGTAAATATGATAAACTCTTCAAGAATCAGATAATGCCTCCAATGTCTTAATGCTTATACAATTGTATAAATTTTAACATGATAGGTAGAATACTTCGTTCTTACCTCATTCAATATCTCATTGAAATATGCTATTGGCTTTCCTTCTTGACTTAACACAACAATAATTCCAACAAATGAAGCATCATAATCAACCTCAAACACTTGGCTAAAATTTGGTAATGCTAAAATTGGCCTTTCTATAATCTTGTTCTTGAAAAGTTTAAATATTTTTTTGGCTACTCTAGACCATGCAAATTCCTTCCCTCTCACGTAATATATTATTGGTGCCAAAATACCACTAAATTTTAGGTAAAAATGATGCTAAACCATGGAAAATTATTTCCTCTATAATGATTTTTAGAATATATCACTCAACAATTACCTTTATCTTTTTTCATCCATTCTCACACCATCCATTGAAATTATAATTCCCACAAATACCAAACTATTCTTCATAAACCTGCACTTATTCAAATTTACATACAACTTTTCTATAGAAAATCCATTACCATTGTAAAATGTTATAATTGTTCCTCTTTATTCTTACTAAATATCAAAATATCTTCAAAATAAACAACCATAAACTTACCAATATAATATTGTATCAATAGTCATCACCTTCATGAATGTGCTAGGTGCATTAGATAATCTGAATGGCATCACCATCCACTCATATAAGATATCCCTAGTCTTGAATATAGTTTTCCAATCATCTCCTTCATGAATTTGAATATGATAATAACCACTCTTGAGATCAATCTTGTTAAAATTCTTTCCTCCTGAAAGCACATTAATCATATCATCTAAGCAAGGTATATGAAATCTATACTTCATTGTGATTTTATTAAATACTCTACTATCCACACACATTCTCTATCCTCCGTCATTCTTTCAAGTTAACAATGTTGGTATTGCACATAGACTCATACTCTCCCTTATCAGTCTCTTTCTTATTAATTTAATATTTTGTTTATTTAATTTAACATGTTATTTTTTACTCATTCTATAAGTTTCTTGATTGGGTAGACTTGATCCTAGAAATCAAATCAATATGATGCTTAATATCTCTCTTTTATGGTAACCCATTTGGTAACTCATCAGACATAACATCTACATATTCTTTCAACACTCTTGCTACTTCTATTGGTGTTTTCACCATTTTCATGTCTTGATTCTTTTCTACTAATACATAACAACAACCTACTACTATCATATTTTGGATAAATTCTTTAGTAGATAACATGCTTTCTATTTTCTATTCCTCTTTAAGAGGTAACAAAACTACCTTTGTACCACCTTTACAAAAAGTGTATGTGTTCATTGCTCCATCATGAATTAATTTCCTATTAAATTTCCATGGTCTCCACAATAACAAATGGCATACATCTATCGAAATAACATCACACCATATTTTATCATTATAACCTTTTCCTATAATAAATTTAATTAAACACTTTTATCTACTGTAACCTTATTTATTTTTTTAAACCATAAAATCGTATAAGGATTAGGATAATTTTTACATTGTAAATTTAGTTTCTCTATCATTTCTTTAAAAACCATATTTTCAAAACTACCACCATCTATAATTACATTTAATACCTTTCCACCTGATGTACATCATTTTTAAAAAATGTTTGATCGCATCCATGCATCACCACCTTCTTTATTGATATAGGAAAAATAGGCTAACCTTTCGGAGGCCATAACTTTTAACTCGTAACTCTATTTGAGCTCTTCCATATGATAAAATGACCATATCAAATATTTCAATTCTAATGTAAGCCACTCTATTATTTTGATATTTTTTAGAGATGAAAGTTTATCATCTTAGAGTCTAAAATTAATGTTTAATGATTTTCTCAAAAAAATTCTATTTTTATAAATTGTATATTTTTAGAACAAGAAGTCAAATTTTATAGAATTTCTTCATATAGGCTAATTTTCATAGTTAGGTTATTTTTCAAAAACTTTAGAGCCACACATGCTTGCATTTGAAACGTACTACAAATAGCAGCTGCTATTTTTTTTTTTTTTTCTTTTTTTCTTTTTAGTTTTTTTAAATTTTGAATGGAGACTCTAATTTATAAGTTTAGGCTTATTTAAGCATGGTTTGGGTTTGTAATTACTTTAATCAATTAATAAAAATCAATTTTGAGTATTTTCTCAAGACCTTGGCCTATTGATAATTTTCATGTTTTTGTTAGTTTTTGCATTCATTATCTAGTATGAGAGCAAGTTTGAATCTTGGAGGATTAAAGAATGGTGAGAGGATAAGGAGGTGTTGCACAGATGAACTGAACTATACAAGAGCTGTAGAGGCAAATTTAATAATTAGTAGAGGTTAACACTAATTAGTAGAGAAGACAAGTTAGTGATGAGAAAAACACAGATAGTGATGAAGAGATTTATCAAGAAGAAAAACAATAAAAGCATACACTATCGATGAAAGAGATGATGGTTCAATCTTTATAACGAAGAAATGAAGGAATCACGGTTGATGTTGTAGATTATGGAGGTAATTTAAAACTAAATGAATTGATAGACTGGATGAATAGGATTGAAAATTTCTTTGAGTGAAATATTATGAGAGAAGAAAGAAGTCAAATTTTGTATGCATGAAATTGAAAGGACATGAAATGATTTGTTGGGATCACCTACAAAAAGAGAGATAACTAAAATGTAAAAGTAAGATTAATTCATGCAAAAGGATGGAGAAGCTGAGGGAGAAATTTATTTCTATGGATTCTCTATAAACCTTATACAAAAGATTTCAAAATTTGAGGCAAGAGTATATAGATAAATTTTATAAACTTTCCATACGAGTGGAGAATAAGAAAAAAAGAATATACGAAATTTTAGTACATCTACTGGTCCAAGAAGAGGTGAATCCCCTTTAATAAAGGGAAAAGGTGGGTTGAATACCCCCAGAGGTGGCTTTAATTCCAATAAATGTGAATAGTCATGTGGTATAGAAAGACAAGATGATAATATGCAAGGGTTTCAATACCAACAATGAGGAAGAGGATTTTAGAGAATATGAGGTTATGATGGTGCTTGAATATGATTTTTGAATCAACATAGATCTTATGTTTATTATAGATGTGGAGAAGAAGGAAATAGAGTATTTGAGTTTATAAGCTATCGAGATCAAGAAAGGAGGCAAGAAGATCACCCAATAGTAAATCTAGTTGAGGCTGAAATAGAAGAGTAGAATACTAAAATTACACCCACAGATGTTGGAGAGAATCTCATGATGAGGTGAACCATGATCGCTCCAAAGAAGGAAGAAGTGTAAAAAAAATAAGGTGGTGATGTATGGCTATGATCAAATATTTTTCAAACAAGATGTATTTTGGGTGGAAAGGTATAGAAAGTAATTATAGATGGTGGTAGTTATGGAACTATGGTTTGTAAAGAAATGATTGAGAAACTAACTTCGTAGTGTGAAAAACATCATAACCCTTATCACATTTCATGGATTAAGAAAGGTAATGAGGTTACAGTAGAGAAAATGTGTTAAATCAAGTTTTCTATATGAAAAAATTATAATGATGAAACATAATGTGATGTTGCTATGATGGATGCATGTCATTTGTTATTGGGGAGGTCGTGACATTTGGCAGGAAAGTAGTTCATGATGGAGCAAATAACACATACATTTTTTAAAAAGGTGGTACAAAGGTAGTTATGTTATCTCTTAAAGAGGAAGAGAAAATGGAAAGCGTGATGCTTTGGTTGAAATATAATTCAAAAATAAGAACAAAACAATTCAAATAATGCTATCTCTGAAAAGAGATGTTTTATTTATCAAAATTGCAGACCCAAACATATGCTTATCTCTGAGTTGAGATGTCTGATTTCCATTTTGGGTTCCATCTTCATTTACACATGTTTTGAAGGTGTGGGGAGGATGTGGAAGGTAACCAATCTCAAGGGAGATGAATTGGTTCAACTTCCACGATTTACAACAATATAGAATTTGAGGAATTACTATTTTTAGAAACTATTTTTAGACTAGACTAATAAAATTGAAATTTGGGATAGTTCCATTGGGTTTTAGGGGGTAAAAATTCATTGATCAAATCTCAATGCCATCTCACGATGTTTCCCTCATTATTAGCTTTCCAATGGTTCAAACGGTGAGTCGATTGGAGCTACAGTGCAAAAGTTATGGCTCCCGAAAGCTCTACCATCAAATGGGGTGGACCCATCACCTGAATTATCATATGAATTGTTGTCCGGATCAGTAGAATACTAAAATTACACCCACAAATGTTGGAGAGAATCTCATTATGAGGTGAACCATGATCGCTCCAAATAAGGAAGAAGTGTAAAATAAATAAGGTGGTGATGTATGGCTGTGATCAAATATTTTTCAAACAAGATGTATTTTGGGTGGAAAGGTACAGAAAGTAATTATAGATGGTGGTAGTTATGGAACTATGGTTTGTAAAGAAATGATTGAGAAACTAACTTTGTAGTGTGAAAAACATCATAACCCTTGTCACATTTCATGGCTTTAGAAAGGTAATGAGGTTACTGTAGAGAAAATGTGTTAAATCAAGTTTTCTATATGAAAAACTTATAATGATGAAACATGATGTGATGTTACCATGATGGATGCATGCCATTCGTTATTGGTGAGGTCTTGACATTTGGCAGTAAAGTAGTTCATGATGGAGAAAATAACACATACACTTTTGGAAAAGGTGGTACAAAGGTAGTTGTGTTACCTCTTAAAGAGGAAGAGAAAATGGAAAGCGTGATCTATACTAAATAATATATCCAAGATATGAAGGTAACAGGTTACTATTATGGACTAGTAGCAAAGAATTGAAAAAAAAAATTGCTACCAATACCAACAAAAGCAATAAGTGTGTTGAAAGAATATAGAAATGTTATGCTTGATGAGTTACCAGATAGTTTGTCATCGAAGAGAGATTTAACATCACATTGATTTGATTCCAATATGAGATCTACTCAATCAAGTAGCTTATAGGATGAGTCTAAAAAAACATGCAAAATTTAATAAATAGGTTACTAAATTTCTAAGAAAGAAAGTGATAAGGGAGAGTATGAGTCTACATGCAACATTAGTGTTTCTAAATCTAAATAAAGATGGAGGATGGAGAATTTGTGTGTATAGTAGATAAATTAATAAAATTACAATAAAGTATAGGTTTCCTATACCTCATTTAGATGATATGATAAATTTGCTTTTAGAGGCAAAATATTTTACAAAGACTGATCTACGGAGTGGTTATTATTAGATTTAAATTCATGAAAGAGATGAGTGGAAAATTTCCTTCAAGACTAGGGATGGATTATATGAGTGGATGGTGATGCCATTTAGATTATCTAATGTACCTAACACATTTATGAGGGTAATGAATACAGTGTTATGATAATATATTTTTAATTTTATGGTTGTTTATTTTTATGATATTTTGATATTCAGAAGGAATAAAGAAGAACACTTACAACATTTGAGAATGATAATGGATTTGTTAAGAAAAGAGAAGTTGTATGCAAATATGAAGAAGTGTAGGTTTGTGTAAAATAGTTTGGTATTTTTGGGATTTTTAGTTTTAACAAATGTTGTGAAATAGATGAAGAAAAGATAAAGGCAATTGTTGAGTGGCCTATTCCAAAAAATATTATAGAGGTAATAAGTTTCCATGATTTAGCAACTTTTAATAGAAATTTTATTAAAAAAATTAGTAGTATTATGGCACTAATAACAAATTTCATGAGAGGGAAAGAATTTTCATGGACTAGAGCATCCACATAAATCTTTCAATTTTTGAAGAAGAAGATTACATAAAGATCAATTTTAGCATTACCAAATTTTGACAAAGTGTTTGAGGTTGATTATGATGATTCATTTGTGGGAATTAATGTTGTGTTGAGTCAAGAAGGAAAGCCAATAGCGCATTTCAGTGAGAAATCGATTGAGGTAAAAACAAAGCATTTTACTTATGATGTTAAACTTTATGTAATTTTATAAGAATTAAGACATTGGAGGCATTATCTAGTGTGTATGAATTTTATATTATTTACAGATTATGAGGCTTTGAAGTATGTGAATACATAAAAGAAGTTGAATAGTAGGCATACAAATTGAGTTTATTTCTTACAGGGGTATAGTTTTGTGTTGAAGTAAAAATTAGGAAAACAAAATAAATTAGTTGATGTATTGAACATGAGGGTAGTGTTATTCACTACTATGGTGGGTGAAGTAGTTGGATTTGAAGCTATTAAAGAATTATATGATACTAATCCATATTTTAAAAAGGTATTTGAGTAGTGTAGGACTCCATTAATAGATGGGACAGATGCTATTCATGATGAGCATCTTATACATGAAGGTTATTTATTTAAAGGGAAATAATTATGCATTCCAATTGGGTCACTAGAAGATAATATAATAAGAGAATTTCATAGTGGTTGTTTGGTTAGACATTTTGTTAAGATGAAGACAATATCTTTGGTGGAGAAAAAGTATTTTTGGTCAAAGATGAAGAGAGATGTGCCAAGGTATGTTTTAAGGTGAAAAATATGTTAGATGATTAAAGGACAATCAAAAAATATTGGACTATACATGCCATTACCAGTTCCAAGAGGACCATGGATAGATTTGAGTATGGAATTTTTGTTGGGATTTCCAAACACATAGAGGGGTAATAATTTAATTTTAGTTTTGTAGATATAGTTTCTAAAATGGTTCATTTCATTGCATGTAATAAAACCAATGATGCCACTAGAGTTTCAAAATTATTTTTTATGGATATTTTCAGATTGCATGGTGTTCTAAAAACTATTATTTCAAATAGGGACAAAATTTCTAAGTCATTTTTGAAGGACTTTGTGGAAGAAGATGGGTACTAAGATATAATTTAGTAGTGCATATCACCCACAAACAGATGCATATAGAGAGAAGTTATGAATAAAATCTTAGGAAATTTATTGAGATGTATAGTTGGAGAGAAGCCAAAGCAATCAGACTTGGCTTTGCCATAAGATGAGTTTGCATAGAATAGTTTAGTGAAAATATCAATAGGAAAGTCACCTTTTAAAATTATTTATGAGATAGTTACTGCGAGTATTTTACATTTCATCTAGTTTACAATTACAAATTGAATTAGTGATGATGTAGAAGCATTTGTAGAGCATATTTAGTAGTTTCAAAGAGCAAGAAGAAAGTTACAAGAAAGTGATGAGAAATATAAATTAGCAGTAGATGTCAAAAAAATATCTCAAGTATTTAAAGGAGAGTCAGTAATGGTTTACTTGAGAAAATAAATATTTGCTAAAGGCCCATATAATAAATTATAGTACAAGAAAATTGGGCCATTCATAATTGTGAAGAAAATCAATGATAACACATATGAGGCGAGTTTACCATAGAATTTTGATATATCTCTAATATTTAATGTTTTAGATTTATAGGAATCCCATAGAGAAGATGGTGAAGATGACGATGATGAATAAGTAAATAGGGAGCAACAAGTTCCAAAGAAGAAGAAAGAAAAAATAGTGAAGGTTTTGGATATGAAGACAATGAGTACAAGGAAAGGAAAATAGAATAAGTATTTGGTGTAGTGGGAAGGATGGCAACAAGAAGATAACACTTTTATTACATAATGGGAGCTGAAGAAGATTGATAAGAAAAAAATTTAGTAGTACAATCAGGAAAAATTGTAGGAGTGAAGTTTTTTTCAACCAAAGGAGAATGATGTAAAAAAAGGCCAACCTTTCAGAGGCCATATCTTTTGAATCATAACTCCATATGAGATCTTACACATGTTAAAACGACTATATCAAAAAGGTTGATTCTACCCTAAGCCACTCTATCTACATAGATTTTATTTTGATATTTTTAAACACCAAATGTGATCATATGAGAGTCCAAAATTAATTTTTAATAATTTTTTTGAGAATTTTCTATTTCAAAAAATTGTATATTATTAGAACCAGAAGTCAACATCAGTTGAATTTCATTCCATAGACTAATTTTAGTATTTAAGTTATTTAAGGAAATATTTAGAGCCTTGTGCACTTACATGCAAAACTTACTATAAATAGTGAATGCTAAGAATAGATGTTTTTTTTTAGATTTTAGTATTTGTTTTAATTTTATATGTAGACTCTAATTTTTGAGTTTAGGCTTATTTTAGCATGGTTTGTGTTTGTCATTATTTCAAGGAATGAATACTTATCAATTATGATTATTTTTTCAAGATCTTAGCCTATTGATAATTTTATTGTTCTTGTTAGTTTTCAAGTTCATTATTTATTCTGTACTTGTTCCTTCCTTCGAGCAATAATTGCTCCTCATCATGAGATTCTCTCCCATATCCACTAGTGAAATTTCTTTATTTTTCTCTTCTATCTGAGCCTCAACTCTATTCACTCTTGGGTGATTGTCTTACCTCCTTTATTGATCTTGATAGTGTGGATAATCAAATGCTCTATGTGCTTCTTCTCTACATCTATAACAAAGATAAGATCTACGTTGATTCAAAAACCATCCTCTATCACCATTGTAACCTTGTCCTCTCTGAAACCCTCTTCCTCTTTGTTTGTATTGAAACCCTTGCCTATTCTCATCTTGCATGTCTACACCATGTGATGATTCACATTTATTAGTATTAAACCCATCTTGTCCTTTTAGTGGAGGGGATCTAACTCCTCTTGGACTAAGAAAACTCTTATGAAATTATGTCTACTTCATTTTCATTATACTTTCAAATCTAATTGATAAGCCTCCTCCATGTAAAGTATTTTATACATGCCTAATTCATCTTCAATAGTAAATTTCAAAACATTTACATACCTTACATCCATTTGATATTTTGTTTCATCATGCTCCACTCATATAAAAATATTATATAACTCATCTATATACTCTTGTATACTATGATTTCTTTGCCACAAATTCTAGAATGTTCTGTATAGAGTTTTCTCATAATCCACATGAAGAAATTTTCCATTAGCTTCTTCTCCATATTTTTACATGAATTAATCTTCTCATTACATTTTATCTATCTTTATTCCTATAGGTGATCCCACCAAATCATTACATGACCTTTCAATTTTGTGCATGCAAACTTTACCTTCTTGTTATCTCTCATAGTATTCCACTCAAAGAAATTTTCCATGCTATTCATTCAATCTATTAACTCCTATGGTTTTAAGATAATTCCATAGTTTGCAACATAAACTTTGATTCCTTCATTTATTCCTTCTAAAACTTGAACCATCCTCTCTTCTATTGATGGTGGATGATCTTACTATTCTTCTTCTTGCTAAATTTATTCATCATGATATGTGGCTTCCTCAACTTCATCACCACATTGTCTTTTTATCTGATTGGAGATAAAATTTATTAATAATTCCACATGCCTCTAAAAATCTTGTATATTCTTTTTCATCTTCTCAATACCTCCTCATCCTCTCACCATTTTGTAGTCCTTCAATATTAAACCTTGCTCTGATACCAGACAATGAACCCAAAAACTATCAAGACCATAAATTATCAATAGGGAAAGCTTATGAAAATAATAATTTGTACTAAATCATATTCAAAAAATTACAATAATTACAACCCAAACCATGCTTAAATAAGCCTCAACTCAAAAATAGTGTTGACATGCAAAAATTTAAAAAGAAAACTAAAATCTAAAAAAAATTATATTTTTAGCTAAATCTATGGAATTTTTGCATGCAATCACGTGCAACTGTAAAAATCTCTTGAAATATTCTAAACTCTAAAATTAGCCTATGGGATTAAATTTAACTAAAGTTGATGTTTGTCCTATGAATATACAATTTATAAAAATATCAAAATCCTATAAAAATCATTAAACTCTAATTCTAAACCATTAGATGATCACATACGACCTCCTAAAAATATTAAAAACACATATAAGTATAGAGCGCTACTTAGGTTAGAAACTAATTTTTGATACGGTCATTATGGGGCATGGAAGAGCTCAAATGGAGCTGCGAGTCAAATGTTATGGCGTTTGGAAGGTTGAAGTATTTTTTTTTACATCATTTACCTTTTAATTTTTATGCAACTTTCAAATCTTACTATGTTAACACTTTTATATATCCTATAATTTTCAATGACAACATCTTATGATGCATGCTTCAATTTAAATTTTATTTTGAGATGAGTGTATTTCATGGAGAAAATTACTTCACCTCAAAATGGAGAAGTTTAGAGGGTTTCTCATGCATGAGACAATATATTATTGAATATAAAGTTAAGTTGTTGGCACAATTATAGTTTTAAAATTTGAAAATTTTGTTATTGGCACATATTATGAGGGCATATGCCATTGCATATGCACTAATATTCCAATTTCAAGGAGAATTCACATAAAATTTCAAATCTATTATTAAAATGAGGCCATAAGATAGTTATTTACCATTTTAATTGTAATTTCATAGTTACAAACATGGTATGAGCATGGTCGCACTCCATTTTGTTGAGATCATGCTTTCAACTGCCAGAATACATCATGATATAGTAAATGAATCAAAAATCCATCTACATTGGTTGATTCATTTTAGATACATAGTACACAACTTCAATTCACAAACCACTACAATATTATATATGCAAATTGATTATGATTCCAACTTGTTTAAATATTGGGGTCACAAATATTGATAAATATAATCAAGTCTCAACATTCTTTAATGACTAGTATTTTTAGTTTAGAAGAGAAAATACATGTTGGGGTTTCTCAATTATCACCAATGGTTTTTCTAAAAAAAAAATTCTCCAAGTGATTCATGGGAGGAAACAATTCTCCAATGCTTCAATGAAACATAATCAATATGAAGAGTCATAAAACCAACATGGATGTCACACATATGGGGGTATTAATTTCATAATCTCATTTAAAATTTAAAATTATTAAAGTTATAATAAAATTTAGATAATTTGATTTCAAATTTCAAATTATCAAAGTTACAATAAAAGTTTAAAATTTTCAAATTCATGTTCTAAAATTTTTGTTTTTAGGATAACAAAATAACTACCTCATGTGTTTTTTAGGGTTTTCCAAATTGTATGATGATTGAATGATTGACGTATTTAGTCAAAAAAAAAAAAAAAAATTACACACTAAGCTATGGCTTTCATACAATATAGTAACTAAATTTATTAACTATGGTTGGGGAGGGGCAAATGTAGTAACCTACATTTGGTCATGAATAATTGATCATGTCGATTTCATCTTATTTTAATACTAATTTATGTGTGCACATAAATAACACTTATTTCATCAATTTGACATGTTTTTGGTGTAAGAGGAGAGATAATTTTTATTATAAGGTCGTATATTATCATCTACAACCATAATATTACTACTAAAAACATCTTTATGCATGTTTATTTTTTGACTCAGATCCTAAACCTAAAAAAGAGATAAGAATGATTAAAAATATAGGAATTTAGAGTTTTTATCCATGTATATTTATCATGTTCTTCTCTCACAAAAGTAAAAAATGATAAAAATTAAAGTATCCTTATGATCAACATTTAGATTTCTAAACTTTTCAATGAGTCTCTTTACTTGGTTAAACCACTATAAAAACATATTAAGTTCACTAATTTAAAATTATTTTCAAGCTTATAAATCATACTAAAAAATATAATTTACACAAGTGCACATTGAAAAAAACTTGCCTATTCTTTCCAATTTAATTTTCAATCACTTCAAGCAGTCACAAACCAAGTTTGATTTTAGTTTTATGCAACCTTGGCCAATCATGATGAAGTATTTAAACCAAATCTATGTAAATTCATATAGTCAAAGGATCAATATTGAATAAAACACTCATGTATAACAAATACATAGAGGTTTTATTCCTCTTATGATTATTTATATGTAGGTACCACTCAACATAGTGGGGTGTTGAGGTATAAAGCAACTCTAACCACTAACCATTTTTACTCTTCCATAAATGTATATCTCATTTTTGTATAAATATATGTTTTTAATATTTATTAATGCACATACAGGTCCCCACCTACTTTTTGAGGATAAAATCAATGTAAAAATACCAAATTTTCATTATTTCCCCTAACTATGTTGAAATTTTTAGTTTTATGTAAAAATACAAAATTGATAGATAGGGATAATAGTAGTAGTATATCTATCCATATATTGGGCATTATTGTCCTTCAAAGAACATAGGAACAACTATTGTGAGGATTATATTGTTTTTACACTCTATAAGTTCATGAAATCTATTTTATATTTTAGTCACTTGACGATTCAAAACCTTAACTTCATCTTTTTCTTGCATAGTTTAGCCTTGTTGATTCCTATTTTGACTTGTGAATTTCATTTATTTGACTTCATTTAATTATTTAAAATTATATTTGCAATACCCTATATTATTTTAATCAATTTATCTAGTTAGGATTGATATTTCTATATTTATAGTAGTTTTTCTTTTGTTTTTTTTATTGGTTGGTTTTTGTTTCACTATGTTATTTCTTTAATTTTATTTGGTTGTCATTTTTTCCTTCCTCATTTTTATTGTTTTATGGGGTTTTAAATTATGAACCATTGTAACCCTTATGTGAAGTAGTAAATCCTATCATCTCTCTTATAATTCTTGACTAGATGAATCAAGATTTATTTATCCTTTGCCCCTCTATTTCAACTTTGTACATTGTTAGAGAGGCAAAAACTATAAAATTATATTTTTTGTATTAAACATAAAAAAATAATATACATACAATTGCATAATATCAAGTCAAATGAGAGATTATTTTAAGAATTAGTCTATAAATTAAGAACAATTTTGTTACGAAAGTGAGGTTAATAATTTACTTTTAGACATTAAAAAAACACCTGGAGGTCTTGGCTATAACATAAGAGGAATACTTCATGACCATAAATTTTATAAATTAATTAATTTACTTTGGCTACTCGTGTTCCTAATCCTTATGTAGATAATGAAATTAAAATCAAAATAAAAGGTCAAATCTAAATACTTCATGAAAATTTAAAGTTTCCTCCTAAGAAAAAGTGAATTGGGAAATCTCTATTGAGATTATGAAATCTTAAATGGTATTGGATCAGAGACATAGGGTGGAGACTATGGTATCTCTATTAAAGTTATGGATGAATTTTTGGAAGTAGATCAATGACTAAACCTTTCCCCCAAAGAATGAATGAAGAAAACATAAAACCTTTTAAAATTTGAAAATCAAGATAATTACTCCTAAGTTGTACCAAAGATTTAAAATCTAAAAATATGTAAATCACATTTCCACAAAATGACTTCTTCAAAGATTTAAAACCTAAAATATGTTGTCTGCTAAACCTAACTCAAACCATTCACTTTTATTTTATAATATGATTTTTTTTTCCATAATGTATTTGATTTTTATAAGGTGTAACCAAAAACTTATATGTTCTAAAAACTAATGCATACTTTCATTGGTGGTCATTTTTTGTGAAAAGCATGTCCATTTTATATATAAGAAATGGGAACCCCATGAATATTTTGTTATTATTGAAGAATTTAATATCAAAATTTAAAATTTAAGTTTTATTCTGTGAATATTGAATCCTATTAGGATGATTGGAACTTAGATATGTTTGACTTTGGTTACTCAAAAAATAAATTTAAAGCCTCAAATTTTAAACTAAGACACTATTCGATGATATTTATTAGGCCTATTTTGATTCTAAGTTTAGTCTAACTAATGTTTATTAAACCTTTGTGTTTCAATTAATTTTGGAGTCACTAACGAATCTTTGGTTTAACTAGTATTAGCTTAGAAGATTCAAGATATTTACATTCACATACTCTGATACTACTGTGGTGCAGCTTTAGTTAATTTTTGTAGACCATTTTACTTAAATTAATCTTTTATACTCACTCTATGGATCCAAAAATGAGACAAAAAGTAGTAGGATGCATGAACTTATAGCTAATTAGATCCCTCCACCTATACCTTTCGATCTGGCACATTCCCATCATGTGTTGAATTGAGTTAGGAAGGAAAAAATGCAACACACAAGGCATCATCCAGTAGACATATTCTATATTGAAATAAACATACTCTTGGGCTCCCACACTACATGAAAATTCATATTGAGTAGGACCCCTAAGTTAATTAGAGACTGCCCTGTAATGTCTTGAAACTATTAGGATGATAATAAAATAGAAAGATGTGGAAGGCACCATCCAATCAATATAAACCAAATGGCATATAATTACACAAAAATAAATATGCACCTAAGATATTTTACTTGACATATAATGACCTATGCCACTCCCAGAGTGCATATCTGCAAACAAGGGTGTATGACTAACATACTTGTTATGATTAATGAGGAAGCCAACAACACTCCTCAAGGCCATATTATCAGTTAAATGAAAACATTTCGATAGTTTAGACTAAATCAAATATATTTAACACTAAATATAGGTTTAATGAAATAGGGGTTTATTTATTATAAACTGGGTCATTCAAATAATGCCTTCAACTTAGTATTAATAGACACACCTAAAAACTATAATTCTATATGACACACTTGCTCTACTTAATGGGAAATCCAACCACTATCCTCAAGGTCCTCTAAACTATTGGATGTATTTATTCTAATAGAATGTATTAGATCAAAGAGATTTAACACTAAATAGGGGTTTAAAATATCAAATTGATGTCTAAAATTGGCTAATTCAAATAATGTTATCAACTCATAGTTAATACACTCACTTAATAACTCTACTTACCATCACTCATATATTTGTTTTATAATTAAAAAGATATCTTTAAAGTGAAAATAATGTTCCTTTACCCCTACAATTGATACAAGAAGAGACCACACCATTTAGTGACCAAAATATCAAGTTATTAATTATTAGACCTTGCTTCTTCATGTTACTGATTGTGTTCTTAGCATCAACATCCACCATGGTAGAGTTTACCTCAGTCGTAATACATACAAAAGAGTTCAAGGAGGCTAATTTTGGAATTTGTATTATATGTAACTAAATTTATAATGATGTATTTAAGGTTTGTGGAGAAGATGAAAAATATCTTAGATGATATGGATGCCATTGAAGATTATATTGGCATCTCAGCGGATCTATTTTATAAATTAACTACCAAAATGAGGTATTTCCTTGTGGAGACATACTTTATAATTTATTTATGATGTTTGCATACATAAATTATCTTATTAAAAATAATGATGATAATTATATAATATATATAATTTTTTGGCATTGAATTATATAATATCATCTCATAAACTTGAATATCCTATACATTAGATAAATTATTGTGAAGTATATATAGACACATGATGTTATAAAGACCCTAAGAGACTGGACTGAATATATAGATCACTAGATAGATATGGAGGACATATATTTGAAGACAATAAAAATGCTCATGAAATGATTTAGAGTTGGAATGTTGTTACTTAATAGGTTATTTGTTTCCAACGACTTTATTCTTTCCAACATGTTGTAGGTGAATTTTAATAGTTTGACCATGTATTATAAACATGTCCCTACATTGGGAGGAATTATAAAAATGTGATAAAATTTTGGAAGGCAAGAAGGTTTTATATGATGTCCTATTT